>CM040190.1:61214182-61376682 GCA_022606455.1 Callitettix versicolor | reverse complement strand
ACTTTCAAAAGTCAGAGTAGTTACAAAAGTCCTGTTATTACTCTAATATAAAATAAACTTTTAATTTATTTAAAATTAAAATAGCTCTTGCTAATGTGCGTTTAAGACAAATTTTTTGTTCCAGGTCTGTGTTGAAACGTTCAATAAAGCACAATATATTTTCTGTTCCAATGACCTCCAAGAAGAAGCTAAAATGGTAGTTTCAGTTTAGAGTATGTTTCCATCAAAAATTCTAAATAAGTACTGGTGAAGTGCATCAATACCAAAAACGGTCACCTAGTGTTCATTTATCGGTAGGGTATTCAGCAAATTTAAAATTACGAAAATCTACTACAGCACTTATCTTCTTTTCAAAATCTCCATAAGGATTTAACGATTTCTGTAAAAAAACGAATTATTTATATTTTATTTATAAAGAACACAATGTTTACTTACTACGCACAGCAAAACCTGTAACAGAAAAAATACCACTAACTTCATCTCAACAGATTTGTGGACTGAAGTTGCCGTAAGGCCTTGTGAAAGTTTATATACAGATAAATAGAACAAGGTTCCCCATTGTTAAAACTTAGAGATGTTATAACAGAAGGAATAAATACTGATAAAAGTTGACGGCTGTTTGTGTACAGTCTTACGGGAAAAAAGAAAAATTTATTTTAAACTGAGATAATGTTACGTCAAATATAGCTTGGTAAATCGGTTACTTTTTCAAGGTTTGCAATTTTGCTTAACGAAAATAACCAGCAAATTTAAAAGTAGTCGTTTGTATTTGTCTGCATTCTTCCACTGTCATGAAACCCGTGGATTTGTGGAGAGTGTGTTGTTAAAATAATTACGGCTGTGAACATTTACTGAAACCAGAGTTATCCCCACGTTTCAAGGTCTACCATTAATAAAATTAACGCTATCTTCAACCTGCGGGTCTGCAAATGGCGTAATATATCTTTCATTCGTCTCGTTGTTGCATTATGAATTTATTCATATATACTTAAACCCAATATTTACATGTAAGCCATACATAGTACAAATCTCTCTATAGCGGCATTGAAGGAAATGTTAGTTTTTGCCGCTATAGAGAGATGTCCGTTATACGTTAGAGCTCAACCAAAACGTGTATAAAATGTGTTTTTATTTGTAAAAACGTTATATTTTTAATTTGAAGTATTGAGTACAATGTTTATTGAAATAAAACTACATGACTATATTGAAATAAATAAATATTGAAATAAAAACTATATATTCATAGTCTTTAAAAACACTACATTTATTTATTAAATAATACTGTATGAATAAAATAATGTAATTGTCAGAAAAAGGCAATATTTTTAAAAACTACTGCAGAAACTCATCAATGTCTTCAAATTCTGGCTTTCGAATTTTTTTGGAGCTATTTCCTTCTTCTTTATTTGTTTCACCCAACTTTGGGGTACACTAAATCAATCACTTTTTAATGTTCTGTGCCTTCCTTGTAGCCCAGTATTGCTTCATTCGTATAACTGCTATTGCTATTCCCTTCATTATAACAGATCTTTTTTATTTTATTTTTTACTTTAATATCGTGCCAACAGAAGAACTAGCTAAATTAAAATTTCATCAAATATCTACTTGCTGCACAACTTTCCCTAACTAAAGCAACACTCTAACCATTACTTCCAACGATAAAATTTTCCATTTAGACGCCATTAAACTGTATTGTAAAAGTGTAAACAAATAATGCACTACTTGTAAAATGTACTAGTCACAAAACACTCCATTCAGTTGACGCACAACGCACTGCTTTTAACGCTCGAATGACTTGTTGGTATACTGAGAAATAGGGTAGAAAGTAGGAAGTGTTTCTCCGCTAAATGACTGGAATTTTTTTGGTCTCGATAGAGAAAGTTAAAATAAATACTTTTAGTATAGGAATGGAAAGGGACTAACACATTTTGGTGTTATAGAGAACTTCCATTATAAAGAAATCCGCAATAGTGAGATTTTTCTGTATTAACATTTATAAAAGAGTATGGGAAATATAACTAAGTTTTCGGTTTAAAAATATAAAATTTATAGGTGATTTCTGTTTTTAAAACACGCCCTAAGGATCCGTAACTTGTCTCATATATAAAGGTACATATCAACACGAATCGAACAGCTGACTTCCGTGCCTTTTTCAATGCCACGAAGCGGACTACACTACTTGTAGCGTGTATGTGATGCGCGAACATATAACTATCTCTTGAGAAGTAGTAACTCAAAGAACTTGCAGTACATTCTGCGCTACCACTCTACGAAAGCGCTCTGACGCGCTCGTTATCTTTCCCGCTAATTCAACCGGTACCCTTAATACATTGGGACAATGTTACTGAACCGCCTTAACTGAAAATTGTATGTTCTTTCTCCATGAAATTATGTTAGGTATTGCCGTCCATCCAGTATTGTTGGAAACATACAGCAACTACACTTGGTACAGCTAAACCAGAGGCAGGCCATCTTGAAACGGCAGTGAATGAGATAGTGTTACACACGTCGTTCGAGCTTTATACAAGGTACTTTCGTACTAAATTTCAAATGCGCTTGGCCAAAACTGCGTAAATCGTCACTGTTAATCATAGGGAGCCATCATGAGACGGAAGTGAATGGAGAAAAAGCTTATACATACGTTATTCGGGCGTTGTACGAGGTTCCATTGCACTACATTTCAAAACAATCGGTCAATGTGTTTGGCCAAAACTGCGTAAATCGTCACTGTTAATCATAGGGAGCCATCATGAGACGGAAGTGAATGGAGAAAAAGCTTATACATACGTTATTCGGGCGTTGTACGAGGTTCCATTGCACTACATTTCAAAACAATCGGTCAATGTGTTTGGCCAAAACTGCGTAAATCGTCACTGTTAATCATAGGGAGCCATCATGAGACGGAAGTGAATGGAGAAAAAGCTTATACATACGTTATTCGGGCGTTACACGAGGTTCCATTGCACTACATTTCAAAACAATCGGTCAATGTGTTTGGCCAAAACTGCGTAAATCGTCACTGTTAATCATAGGGAGCCATCATGAGACGGAAGTGAATGGAGAAAAAAGAAGCTTATACATACGTTATTCGGGCGTTATACGAGGTTCCATTGCACCAAATTTCAAAACAATCGGTCAATGTGTTTGGCCAAAACTGCGTAAATCGTCACTGTTAATCATAGGGAGCCATCATGAGACGGAAGTGAATGGAGAAAAAGCTTATACATACGTTATTCGGGCGTTACACGAGGTTCCATTGCACCAAATTTCAAAACAATCGGTCAATGTGTTTGGCCAAAACTGCGTAAATCGTCACTGTTAATCATAGGGAGCCATCATGAGACGGAAGTGAATGGAGAAAAAAGAAGCTTATACATACGTTATTCGGGCGTTATACGAGGTTCCATTGCACCAAATTTCAAAACAATCGGTCAATGTGTTTGGCCAAAACTGCGTAACGAAAACACAAATACCGAACGGTAAATCCCACACTACATAAATAAAAAAGAAAATATTATTACTTTTACATTTAAATATCGGTAAATATTTTTTGTCGTCAACTCCCCGTATTTTTCCTGGGTTCGGAAGGATAAAAAGATCACTTACAGCGATTTGGTTCGCCAAATTTTATAGTAATTGGTCATATCGTTTGCGAGTGGTGTAAAACATAAACTTCTAAGAGTTGTTGATGACTTTTTCAAAAATGATTTTGTTTAGACTATGAATTACAAACTAGGTTTATACATTCTTTTAGAATTTTATAACTCAACATGACGAAATTTGGGGAGGAGCATGGAGCATGAAACATATTTGAAGTTCTAGTGTTCATTTGAAGCTCTAGTGGCAGCCGTATACTTCTAGTTTCAAATGATACTCCACGCGAGTCAAGTTTTTAATCCATGAATGCGAGAGATCAGCGTTTACGGTAAGAATAAACGTCAGCAACGACGTCCCGAACCCACGACCTCAAGGTGCGCAGTTCAGAAACACATCAGACTGGCAGCGCCCTTATTAACAAAAGAATTTGGACTGTGAATGATTAGAACAGCTGGCCATTAATTCTTTTGTTTGGGGGCATTTTTTAGGCTATTTACATTCGGAATAATAGATCTGATGTTTAAAAAAATAATAAGCAAAAGAATTTATCGAATTTATATGACATTGACACTGCTCTAGAGAATACGTGTTAGTGCAATGGAATGTAGAAAGATCTCGTATAAACTGGTACTAAGTCAATTTGGGCTTTTAGATAGTTTCTTTCGTAGAATAAGCTATTGGAGCGACTACAGCTAGTGCCACATTATCAGGATTGACTACATGGCTCCTGATCTAACCATGGCTACTCTAAAGGCACATTTTACTTTTGGAAATGGTTGGAAATTCGCTAAAATCGCTTTCTCAAAATTGGAATACAAATTGTCCAAATATTACACTGACCCGAAAACCTTTACGTTCAATTCATAAACAATACAAATTGTTGAAGTTTACATAAAGTTAACGCAATACAAACACAGATAAGCAGAGAAGTTGTTTTTATTGTTACCGTAAATTAACGTAAACACGTTTGTAATCAGTTGTAAAATTATGTGCAGTGATAAGAGAAATTTACGTCACGTGTATAAAAACTGAATCACGTCTGTAATACAGGGTGTCGGAGAAGTAAAACTCTTCATGGATTTTTTTTTTTTTTTTTTTTTGTATTTTAAGGCGAAAAGCACATTAAGGCTATTATCGCCTACCTAAATGTGAGTGTAAAGTGTTCAAGTTGTAAGTGTAAGTGTATGTTAGATTCGGGTACCGCGAGGGACGTCTAAATCCTCTCAATAGATGCAGCTAGGCTGCACCTCCGCGGATAAACTCTTCATGGAGTCTTCAGTACACGTTCACCTACTTAACTCATTGGAAACTGGAAGTGAAGTAGTGAATAATGTCAAATTTAAAACTACGATTAGTCGAATTTAGAATTCATTATGTTTTATAAACACTCCTTTCAATAGTTGAACAAGCCATTGAATATGACCAAGCGAAGCAAGGTGTCTGTTTCAACTTGACCGTTCGGCCTTTAGTTTGTGTGTTTGTATGTAGTTTTGGTCAAACGTATTGACGCGATTGTTTTGAAACTTGGTACGGAAGTACATCGTATAAAGCACAAATGACGAATGTGTAAGATTTTTTCCAATTCACTTCCGTTTCAAGATGGCGGCTCTGATTCAACGTTGAGAGTGTAGTTGCTGGTTATTTCCCATAATACTGGCTAAACGGCACAACCTATTATACTCGTAATTTTGCTTCATGAAGATAGCATAAAATTCCCAATAAAATTGTTAGATAACATTTTTCATGAATATTACGGTTAACGGTTAAATTGTCGGAAAAAATTACGAGCGCTGTCGTGGAGCGCTCTGTATGTTATTAATTAAGAATATACTGTTCTTTGAACAGTACTTACTGTATTGTTACTAGTGATTGGTGGTCAATGTGGCTAAGGAACCAGTCAGACTGCTGTGTCTCTGATCTGCGCTCCTCAAGGTTGTCAGTTCAAGCAGCAGTTACTGCGTCCCTTTACCCTTTCCGTTCACTCTGATCTCGCGTCTTCATTAATCTACCTGGCGTTATGGATGTTTTGAAAAAATACATTTATTTCGTTTTATAGTTTAAAACTAAACTATACATTAAGGTATAGTTCTATGAACTGCGCACCTTAAGTTCTTAGTTATAGCTGCAGAGTTAGTCCCGTTACTTTTCCCTTACCGTTAACTTAAAGCTGATCACTCATCCTCATTAGTCTATCTGGCATAAACTATAGACATTAAGAAAAACAAAATTACGTGATTTTACTATATTTTGTAGTAAATTATTTTTTAGCGACTGCATTTAGTGACTCGAAAAATATAATTTCGAATGTAGGTAGTATTCGTGATTTAAAATTGCGCAATTAGGGTGACCACCAAAAATTCTCAAACAGATTTGTGATAAATGCGAAAATTCAAAAACTAAAGGGGAAGACAACCTTAAAATTATTTTAGCGAAATGAATCAAAATTACTTGGGCGAGAATACGAAGTGGTATTACTAAACGAAGTTGTTAGTTTTAAAGAAGAGAATAAAGAAGTAAAAAAAGATGTCGAGAGTTAAAAAAAGATTTGGAAGTTGGAAATGAACTTTTGAACTAAAGAAATTAAATTCTCTTGAACAGTATTGTTGAAGTGTGAATCTTGATCAGCCGCAGAAAGAAGAGATGGAGATTACATTAAATAAGACTGCCAAAGTTCTGCAATTCCCATAACACGAGTCAAATATTGAACGAGCGCATAAATTACCAACACTACTCCAAGATGTTTCATCGAAAGTCCTTGCGCAGTTTTCAAAGACTCAATATCTGTGACTGATGGAAACAACAAAAAAAATTTTTTTTATTGACATCTAAAGTAATAAACTGGATAAAATGTATGTTTACTCCCTAATGTTGTAATCTTATAGAGATATCCACATAGAGACTAGAAAAAAATATGAATTTATAAGGGACAAACACGGTATATAAGGTAGTAGGCACATACCACATTAAGTAATTATTAGATGG
The DNA here is from genome assembly GCA_022606455.1 of Callitettix versicolor. Taxonomy (NCBI): domain Eukaryota; kingdom Metazoa; phylum Arthropoda; class Insecta; order Hemiptera; family Cercopidae; genus Callitettix; species Callitettix versicolor. The sequence goes on along the minus strand of CM040190.1, from coordinate 61,370,103 downwards.
TTTGAAAACTATTTATAAATAATGTTTAAAGTATTCACATACAAACGCTATCTTTATTTTCTTTTGTTATTAAGTTTTTACTTGATAGTCTAGTTTCTATATTATTGTTGAATAGATCAATTGTACTCTATTTTCAGTTTTGTATTTTAATTTGTTATTGTAATTGTAACATACTGTTAACAAACATGTCAGATCATCATCTGCTGCATTTGTGTGACATCAATTGGTTAGCCTATTTATACGTGTTGTATTATTCTGCGAGATTTAATTTTAAGACAAAATTGTTGTTATTTTTAAATATTATTTGAAATTTTGTAATTTTTGTAAAAAAAATAATAATTTAAAATAATATATAATTATTAATTGGATATAAGAGAGAGATAGAGAGAGAGAGAGAGAGAGAGAGAGAGAGAGAGAGAGAGAGAGAGAAGGAGGGAGGGAGGAGGGAGGGAGGGAGAGAGAGAGACAGAGAGAGAGAGAGAGAGAGAGAGAGAGAGAATGAATGAGGTGTTTCATTAGGGTTGTCTTACAACTTGTTTTACATTGTGTTATCCTACATTTCTTTGTCTTACATGCATACATACATTGCCTTTTTTACAGACGTACCTTTCTTTGTCTTACATGCATACATACGTTGTTTTTTTTAAATACACATTTCTTTGTCTTACATGCATACATTCATTGTCTTTTTTACAAACATACATTTCTTTGTCTTACATGCATTCATACATTGTTTTTTTTACAGACGTACCTTTTTTTGTCTTATATACATTCATACAATTTCTTTATTACAGACATACATTTCTTCGTCTTATATGCATTCATACATTGCCTTTTTTACAGACATACATTTCTTTGTCTTACATGCATTCATACATTGTTTTTTTACAGACATACATTTCTTTGTCTTACATGCATTCATACAATTTCTTTTTTATAGACATACATTTCTTTGTCTTACGTGCATTCATACATTGTCTTTCTTACAGGCGTACCTTTTTTGTCTTACATGCATACATACATTGTTTTTTTTTACAGACATACATTTCTTTGTCTTACATGCAATCATACAATTTCTTTTTTACAGACATACATTTCTTTGTCTTACGTGAATTCATACATTGTCTTTCTTACAGACGTACCTGTTTTTGTCTTACATGCATACATACATTGTTTTTTTTTTACAGACAAACATTTCTTTGTCTTACATGCAATCATACAATTTCTTTTTTACAGACATACGTTTCTTTGTCTTACGTGCATACATACATTGTCTTTCTTAGAGACGTACCTGTTTTTGTCTTACATGCATATATACATTTCTTTGTCTTTTGTTGCATACATACATTCTTTTTTACAGACATAGTTTTGTTTGTCTTACATGCATACATACATTGTCTTTTTTACAGACACACATTTGTTTGTCCAACATACATCAATACATTGTCATTTTTACAGACATACATACATTTGTTTGTCCTGACATATACTGGTGTCCTTGAATATTTATATTGAGTTATTGTACCTTTGGATTGGGTTCTTTCGATATACGTAATAACTCTACACAAAATTTATTGGAATTATAGATTTACATTTTTAATATAGATACATTGTTTAATCGTTTTAAATAGTTCTAGTCTTATGAAAATTTAGAAGAATAAAAAATAGTTCCGATTTGTTAGTTATAAATTTGAACGAATTACAATGCAATGAACGATTTTCACTTGATAGTTATGTAAAGACAGTGGATGCTTGCATGGGTAATAGGGCTAGTGGTATTGTTTTTATTATAATTAGTTCAAATATTACATGTGTTGAACGAGATTGATGTTTCAGATTCGTTACTATTACCTTGTTAGGTTAAAAATAATTTTGTTGTTTGTATAAGTGGTACAAGATGGAAACTTTATTTCTAAAAAGTTTTTTTTCCTGTAGTGAAATATTAAATAAGTACAATTACCAGAGATATAAATGGAAATGTCTTCTAACAGCCATTTATTTGATATTTAAGGTAAAGCTCGTCTTTCTTTGACTTTGAAAGCCCAAGATTTGAACCAGTGTTCGGAAAACGGAAACCAGATGAAAACAGTGTATGTCTGTAAAATCCATAAACAAAACATCATTTATCTTTAATGACCGATTGTGCAAGTGATCAAGAATTTATTTAAAATGTTAATGTTATTAACAAATTTACATCGAAAAAATGAGTTATTGGAGCGGTCATCACAGTAAGACTCAGACCCGGGACATTGAAAACGCATCAGGTGAACAACTATGGAAAAACTGTGATTTTATGAGTAATTAAAAATGAAACTGACGGTTGTATTTGTCAGAGTATGTTCAATATTTGTGTCAGTACTCTTCACAATGTTTTTTTCAAATGTTTCAGGAAGTATTAATAATATATTTGAACATTTTGTAGTTTTGAAATTACAATTATGATTCTTATTTTCGCCATTGATGGAATACATTATTCTGAAATTTATATTAGGCATAGTAAATTATATAAGACAATAACAACAATTCAATTGATATCTATGTTGCTCTTAATAGCGTTTAAATAACTTGGGTATTTATTTCGTTAGTTGCAACTTATAGTTTACTTGAGTTCTCGATTGCACACAACTCTCGAATACTTGGCCATCGATGTTGAGCTTTGAGCGCAAAATTGGTAACACTTTAGGCTGACAGTTCTTAAGTACTATGTTAAGTTCCCTATACTGCTGGAAATAGAACTCGATCTGCTTGTCCACTTCATCGACAAAAGGCTGGAACGCCACGTTCATAGCGGCCGAACAGGACGCGGTGATGTTAGTCTTCAGCGTGGTCTGGCGGTCTGCGAAGCAGTTCATGACCGCGATCAAACCTTCGGTTAAGTCGCGAAGCCGCATTCTATTTTGAAGTTGATTGATGGTGACTATAGTAGGCTGTAGGGTGTATTGTCTAACGCAGCTCCTGATTTCGCCCGCTCCTGGAACACAGGATGATTTGGTGAATGTTACATGCACTGGCTTACATTTCTAGCCCAATATTCGAGAATATTCTGTGCATATTCTACCTGTATGGTGCCTTAAAATAACCTTAAAACAATAACCTTAACCTTAAAATAACAGGTAATCAAAAATATTTTGAAAGTATATTAATCCCTCGTGTTTTAAGGTGTTATTGCAAAAAGAATTTTTTGAGGAGAAATTTAAAAGATGTATTCAGAAGTACGTTTAGCGAAAAGAAAACTTTCTGTGTGTTTTATCTAACAGAAACAGTTAAATGCAATCAGCGAGCATTGCAAGTTGATATTTAACATCAGTTGAATAGTTGAGTAAATTAAACTGTTTTACTCACACAGATAAAACATTCTGTTGTAGATCGCCAAATGTACGGGTGGTCTACTTCTGTCATCTGTGCCCAAGGTTCAAGGATGACGGTTAATAGAAACTCTACTCTACTTACTTACCAAATTAAGTCGGATATTTACTTTAAAAAACCAAAAAACATTATTTACTGTGTCTAGAAATATTGTTATAGACACAAATGTTGTAATCATAAGTAATTGCAGCGTATAAGCTTAAAAAACCATTTTTTTTCTTAAAGATTTTTGTAATAATTTTTATTTATTTACTCTTCATTCATAATAACTGATTAATGGGAAATAGCAGTTATTAAACAATATACTTACTTAATTTACTTAATTATAACTGCTACATTTCTTGATTATGACTTGAAAATAACTTCCCAAATTGCGTCAGTGCAAAGAGTGCTACATGAAAAATGTTAAAGGCCCTTAATTTAAGTAATATTTTACGGATGTCATACATTGTTTAAAATTCCGTAAAATACACTATTCTAAACATAATGTATATTTAATGCATTTATATTATGACTTACTCTCATTCAGGTTAGCCAGTATTCTACTGTTAAACTGGTTGAAACAAAGATTCGCTGCTTTATAACCAGACAAATCACTGCCAGCTTTAATAACAGCCAGCCGATATGTTCTGACATCATTATCCACCTCGAGCAATTCATTTTTTATTCCTGATATTCCTTGTTCCCGAACGTCTCTGGTGTAAATTGCAGTTGCTTCCAGGCTGACTGCTCTTTGTACAGTTGATTCCACGTCAGTCGTTACGCTTTTGATAGACGTTTTAATCTGATCCGTCAAGTTTAGAGAGGAGAGGTCGAATTTGTACTGAAATACAGAAACATTGAGCGAAGGTAAAAACGAGACGAAAGTGATTTTAAGCTTTTTTAACCAGATTCACAAATGAACATATATTCATAGTAGAGTCTTGTTTAGTTTCTATTAATCGTCAGATTAATTCTGTTATCTGACATTTTTAAACAGTCTTTCATAGTAAATGATTTGTAATAAATAATAAAAGTAATAAAAACCTTCTAGACAAAAACATAACACTGTAACTTGACCCGAGTTATTTACAGTATAGGCGATTGCACCGACACTAATTGCTACTCGAAACAAGCATTTATAATCGAAACGTAAACAATCCAATTATCTAGTGCATGAGATAGAAACAAACAATTCCGAAAGATTGCATGCATGTTTCTATTGAAATATAAACTCTCTCACACTATTTACGATAATACCATTCAGCATGTAAGTCAATCACGTGAATACCCTTAAGTGGCTTAAGTACATTATAATATAATAACAATAATAATAATAATTATTATTATTATTATTATTATTATTATTATTATTATTATTATTATTATTATTATTATTATTATTATTATTATTATTATTATTATTATTATTATTATTATTATTATTATTATTATTATTATTATTATGGTAATGATAATAAAACATCCTATGCTATAAACAGAGTATTGCACGTTATTTTATCGATCATCGAAAATACTTCTCTTACCGTCTATTCTGTCATCCGCCACCCCAACAAATCAAAGAATGACGTTTAATCGAGACTGTACTCTACTTATCTTTCAAAATGACTTGAATATTTATTTTAAACCCCCAAATAACTTCACTCACTGTGTCTATAAATGCTGTTATGAAACCTTGAGCTGTAGGTAGACTAGAAGATGCTAGGCATTGCCTGATATTTCTGTAATTTTCAATCAAAACTGCTTCGATATTCGTTAAAGTATTGTCAACGCAAGTAGCCAACTCAACCAGCCGACTCTTGGTCTCTTCGCCACGTACGCTGATGTTATAGGTGTTTACGGCTTTCCTCAAGTTAATCTTCGTGTCATCAACGCAGGAAGTGTAGAGTTGAAGGTCATAACGGCTGAGGTATTCTTTCTTGCAATTTGCCACTTGAAGATTGGCTTTCCTCACTTCGTCTGTTACTCGACCTTTGGCGATATTTAACTCATTTTTCTGTTTTTGGACACGAATTTGTACGGAATTTTCGCAGGAGTCGAATTGAACCTTACCTTGAACAAAATGTCTTACATAAGTATATTTGTATAGAACGGTACTTTCGAGATATGTAAGTTCAATACTTCATTTCAAATGTAAACACCTAATTTAGCGATGTAATAATACGTTTTTCAAAATAAAACAAACCTAATTTGTTTGATATACCATAAAAGACCCAGATTGTTCGAGAAGTCATACCAGTAATAATAGTATAATGGCAAATCAAACGGAATTAATATGTTGATTTAATTTAAGTGAATCAAGTTTAAGAATTAATATAGGCCTACTTTATGTTAAAATTTATTTTATTTTTAGAAGTCGAGATGTTGATCAAAATGAGATCTTTTTTATGTGTTTACATCTTTCTAAAGATCATATAAAAACTCAAAGTTTTGAAGTGTAATAATAAACGAAGATGTTTCAATGGGTATAACAAAAGCAAAGATATTTTTAAAATAACCATCAGTGTTATTACAAAAGAATGTTTGAAAAGAAATTTAAATGATGTATTCAAAAATTATATGTTTAGCGAAGAGAAAGATTTCAATATTTTTTACTTACTAAAATAGCTCAAAAAATCATATTATACCAAGATGTTCCAAGGTAATTAAACATTGATTTTTCGAAGTTTTAAAACCGTGAATACGTTTTACTAAGCCGTCAAAGTTTAATTTAACTGTGGTAAACATTTTTAGTTTCACTAAGAAAAATTTGCAAAGATTTAACCACGATTAAAATAACCAGTCATATTTCAATTTGTAGGTTAGATGTAATTGTGTAAAACAGAACTGTGTTTGACTAAAGCATTATTTTTCCTATACTTTCTTTCTACGTTTACAATCACTTGATTTAAAAATTAGGCTACATTAGATTACTTTTATTTTGATTTATCTAGACAGCTTTCAGTGAGGGAAAGTAAAATGTAGTTTTTTCTTTCTTAAGAGAGAAAGGAGTTGCAATTTTAGGCTAGAAGAAGGCATTAATTAATTATAAACATTATTTGGGAGCATAAGAAAAAACAGATGAAAGAATTTTTCAAAGAACAAAGGTGATATTTCCTTATGCCTACTATAGCAGTATATATTTGTTTAATATATCTCCATACAGTGAATTTACTAACACCTTCCAAATTACCCAACACCTATAATAACCTCCTCAGGATACAAAATTAAAAAAAAAAATAATTTGATTTGTCGGAGTCAAAGGATTTTTTCTGTTATTTGGGTATTTTTAACATTTATCATTTGAACTAAGTACAGTAGCTTAAAACAAAAACTTATTTTGATATAAATGTTTAGTTCAATAGGCCTACTGTATTAACTGTATAGATCTAACGGCTCTCAATTTCTATATATTAAAATTTATAAAATGGATCTACTGTATAGCCTATAGTTCTGGAATCTATAATACGTAGATCTCGCACCCAATTTTAAAATCAGAATGCCAGAATGAAAGATAAAATGCACGTAGTATCAAAACCCCCATCCTTGAGTCTATAAATTTCTATAGTGGCGTGAATTTATCTTACACTCAATAAAAATGTCTAATTAATATCACTAGTGATTCATACATAACAAATAATCTAATTGTATGTAGTCTGAAAAGCTAACCTAAAAGTTCATGGTTCATTTCTCTTCTGACAGATAGTGTTCATTATCAGTTACATAATTTCCTATGCAGTGAAGGTAGTATAAACTCAAGACTATAACCTACACAGTACTTATCCAAATTTAAGGTTAACCTGATCAATAACAATCAATAACAAATCAATAACAACAATTAGCAACAATTTCAATTAAAAGAAAATTGTTTATAAATTAAAACGTACAAAAGTAATTTAGTTTTACTGTATTATTTAAATAAGGTTAAAAATTTAACAACTGCAATTTGGTTCTTTTAAAGTTATCTTCCACCAGTGTTATCTTTATTAAAATACTATCACTAATATACTTGCCTTGTTTTCGCGCGGCAGCAACCATATTATCATGGTCGCGAATACATACAAGTAGAGACTGTGTATTTCTCAATGCCGACTGTAATGCAGAGCGTCTGCTCGCTTCCATCTTGTAAACTTCATCGTTTAGAGCAATATAGAAATTAGGTTTGTAGGTATTAAGACGTGCGGAAAACGTATTTAGGTAGTCAGTGTCAAGCTTAAATTTCTCCTCAAATTCTATTTTTATTGCTGATATTAATGCAAGGTTTTCAGCTACTTTTTCTTGCAATGATAAAGGTTTCGTTGTAGGTATCGTAACAACAGTTGTTGCAGTAGTTGCTGTAGTTGGAGTTGTAGGTTTAGTTGTTGGTGCGGTTGTAGTTAACGGTGTAGTTGGAGTTGTTGGTGTGGTTGGAGTTGTTGTTGTTGTCGTTGGTGTAGTAGGGGTTGTTGGTGTAGTGGGTTTTGTCGGCGTGGTTGGAGTTGTAGGCTTAGTTGTTGGTGTAGTTTGAATTGTAGGTTTAGTTGTTGGTGCGGTTGTAGTTAATGGTGTGGTTGGAGTTGTTGTTGTCGTTGGTGTAGTAGGAGTTGTTGGTGTAGTGGGTGTTGTCGGCGTAGTTGGGGTTGTAGGTTTAGTTGTTGGTGTGGTTGGAGTTGTAGGTTTAGTTGTTGGTGCTGTTGTAGTTAATGGCGTAGTTGGAGTTGTTGTTGTCGTTGGTGTAGTAGGAGTTGTTGGTGTAGTGGGTGTTGTCGGCGTAGTTGGGGTTGTAGGCTTAGTTGTTGGTGTGGTTGGAGTTGTAGGTTTAGTTGTTGGTGCGGTTGTAGTTAAAGGCGTAGTTGGAGTTGTTAGTGTGGTTTGAGTTGTTGTTGTTGTCGTTGGTGTAGTAGGGGTTGTTGGTGTAGTGGGTTTTGTCGGCGTGGTTGGGGTTGTAGGCTTAGTTGTTGGTGTGGTTGGAGTTGTAGGTTTAGTTGTTGGTGCGGTTGTAGTTAAAGACGTAGTTGGAGTTGTTAGTGTGGTTGGAGTTGTTGTTGTTGTTGTCGTTGGTGTAGTAGGGGTTGTTGTTGTAGTGGGTTTTGTCGGCGTGGTTGGGGTTGTAGGCTTAGTTGTTGGTGTGGTTTGAGTTGTAGGTTTAGTTGTTGGTGCGGTTGTAGTTAATGGCGTAGTTGGAGTTGTTGGTGTGGTTGGAGTTGTTGTTGTCGTTGGTGTAGTAGGGGTTGTTGGTGTAGTGGGTTTTGTCGGCGTGGTTGGGGTTGTAGGCTTAGTGGTTGGTGTGGTTGGAATTGTAGGTTTAGTTGTTGGTGCAATTGTAGTTAATGGTGTGGTTGGAGTTGTTGTTGTCGTTGGTGTAGTAGGGGTTGTTGGTGTAGTACGTGTTGTCGGCGTGGTTGGGAGTGTAGGCTTAGTTGTTGGTGTGTTTGGAGTTGTAGGTTTAGTTGTTGGTGCGGTTGTAGTTGATGGTGTGGTTGGAGTTGTTGGTATGGTTGGAGTTGTCGTTGTCGTGGGTGTAATAGGGGTTGTTGGTGTAGTGGGTGTTGTCGGCGTGGTTGGGATTGTAGGCTTACTTGTTGGTGTGGTTGGAGTTGTAGGTTTAGTTGTTGGAGTGGTTGGCGTGGTAGGAGTTGTGTGTGTAGTTGCAGTTGTAGGTGTGGTTAGCGTGGTAGGATTTGTTGGTGTAGTAGGAGTTGTTGCTGTAGATGGAGTTGTTGGTGTGGTTGGAGTTGTTGGTGTAGTTGGAGTTGTTGGTGTAGTTGGAGTTGTTGGTGTGGTTGGAGTTGTTGGTGTAGTTGGAGTTGTTGGTGCGGTTGTAGTTGATGGTGTGGTTGGAGTTGTTGTTGAAGTTGGTGTAGTTGGAGTTGTTGGTGCGGTTGTAGTTGATGGTGTGGTTGGAGTTGTTGTTGTCGTTGGTGTAGTAGGAGTTGTTGGTGCAGTAGGGGTTGTTGGTGTAGTAGGGATTGTTGGTGTAGTAGGGGTTGTTGGTGTAGTAGGGGTTGTTGGTGTAGTAGGGGTTGTTGGTGTAGTAGAGGTTGTTGGTGTAGTGGGTCTTGTCGAAATAGAGTTCTGTGTAGTTACACATTCCAAACATATTTTTGTAGTATTTATTGTTGATGGTGACGAAACACCTTCGTTTTGTGTGCTCTGAAAAAAATTGTAAAATATATTATACTCCTTTTAGTTTATTTCCTATTGATCGTTAGTAATTTTTTTAAAATATTTTAAACTGGGAACCTAATCATTAAAACCAGATGTATGTTTTCTCATAATATGGAATTCATAATTATACCGACAATCAGGAAGCAATTAAAACATTTGTGGGACCAAGAATTAAATTTAAGTTAGTCTGTAGTGTCATTAGAATATCATTGCTCTTAATGGAAAAGTAGGTAACTCTACAATGAGTTTCTGGACACAGGGGGTGCTGATGAGGTGGACGGACTAATTTAACTGTGATATGCATCTGATTTTTTACGACTCTATATTAAGCGATTTTCTGTGTCTGGGTGCGTCACCCTTCATTAGCAGGATCAATAAATAACACCAGGATAGATTGGACAACGTCAGAGGGAATTCCAATAGTAAACGTCTTCTTAAGTAGTTCTCTCTAGTAGAGCTTAGAGGGATAGTAGGATTCTGAGTAGAAGATAACGCAGGGCTCTCATTACAGCGCATTGTAGTCTGAGGATATACATAAAGAGGATAAGAATGTACCATGACGAAACCATGACTCAGCGATACTATTAAAGAAATAAGTATTAAATTTAATAAAAGTTTTATTAACAGCGGGTTTTTAACTTACGTCTTTTAGTTTCATAAGCAGAAAACATAAAGTCAGGAATTCACATAAGAGATAGGGTCAAAAAGTTCCCGGAATTGGTCAATGAACCTTTATAGAAATTACGTACAATATTTTGATCTTATTTTCCTTCAAATGACTTTCTACCGTCCTTACAATTGTGGGACACACTCCTGAAAGCCGTTTTTGGAAATTTCTTTTAGTCGGTTCGTAGCATTTTCCATCAGCTCTTGCGAATCAGCAAAACGATGTCCCTACAGTGTCATTTTCAGTTGTTTAAACAGGTGGCATAAAACATTGTGCTTCCTTTACAACCCTTAGAAGAAAACGTCTTCTGAATGGAAATGAAAAACATCACTAAGAAAGGGAAAATTTCGCTTTTTTTGTATCATCAGGGCTTGATTCACTACGAATTTTGTTCTGACGGGGAAACAACAAAGAACTGTACAAGAAGATCCTGAATCGGCTACGAGATACAATTTAGAAGAAAACGACTTGAAAATGAAAAGAGAACTATTGATGTTTGTTGCATAAAAATGCCCCGTCACATCGATCGCATGATGGTGAAACTATACCTTTTGCCAAGCACAATGTTACCGCTCTGGAACACCATACCTATTCTCCCGATCTTCAACAACTCAAAATGACATTGAAGGGACATCGTTTTGCTGATTTACAAGAGGTGATGGAAAAATGCAACGAAGCGTTTAAATGGAATTTCCAAAAATGGCTTTCTGGAGAGTTTCCAATAATTGTATGAACGTGGGAAGATGGGTGTGCCGCAGGAAAAGATTATTTTGAATGAAATAATATTATAGTTCTTTCAATAAATTTTCATTAAAAAATCTCGGGAACTTTTAGATCCTACCTCGTAGAACCAATCAGCTGGTTTACATAAATTCATTTCAAAAATTTTAATAATGTTTACCCGCAAAGGTGGTACTTTTGTTTACATTTAATCGGGATATCGCTACTTTTTTTTTATTTATGTTTTTGTTTATAAATAAATGTACTAGGCTTGTCAAAAGAAGTTTTCACTACATAAACCAAAATAAAGCTTGATTGCCTCGTTAGTAGTCGTAGTAGTAGTAGTAGTAGTAGTAGTAGTAGTAGTAGTAGTAGTAGTAGTAGTAGTAGTAGTAGTAGTAGTAGTAGTAGTAGTAGTAGTAGTAGTAGTAGTAGTAGTAGTAATAGTAATAATAATAATAATAATAATAGTAATAATAATAATAAATAATAATAATAATAATAATAATAATAATAATAATAATAATAATAATAATAATAATAATAATAATAATAATAATATAATAATAATAATAATAATAATAATAATAATAATAATAATAATAATAATAATAATAATAATAATAAATAATAATAATAATAATAATAATAATAATAATAATAATAATAATAATAATAATAATAATAATAATAATAATAATAATAATAATAATAATAATAATAATAATAATAATAATAATAATAATAATAATAATAATAATAATAATAATAATAATAATAATAATAATAATAATAATAATAATAATAATAATAATAATAATAATAATAATAATAATAATAATAATAATATAATAATAATAATAATAATAATAATAATAATAATAATAATAATAATAATAATAATAATAAGTAATAATAATAATAATAATAATAATAATAATAATAATAATAATAAATAATAATAATAATAATAATAATAATAATAATAATAATAATAATATATAATAATAATAATAATAATAATAATAATAATAATAATAATAATAATAATAATAATAATAATAATAATAATAATAATAATAATAATAATAATAATAATAATAATAATAATAATAATAATAATAATAATAATAATAATAATAATAATAATAATAATAATAATAATAATAATAATAATAATAATAATAATAATAATATATAATAATAATAATAATAATATAATGTATAATAATAATAATAATAATATAATAATAATAATAATAATAATAATAATATAATAATAATAATAATAATAATAATAATAATAATAATAATAATAATAATAATAATAATAATAATAATAATAATAATAATAATATAATAATAATAATAATAATAATAATAATAATAATAATAATAATAATAATAATAATAATAATAATAATAATAATAATAATAATAATAATAATAATAATAATAATAATAATAATAATAATAATAATAATAATAATAATAATAATAATAATAATAATAATAATAATATAATAATAATAATAATAATAATAATAATAATAATAATAATAAGTAATAATAATAATAATAATAATAATAATAATAATAATAATATAATAATAATAATAATAATAATAATAATAATAATAATAATAATAATAATAATAATAATAATAATAATAATAATAATAATAATAATAATAATAATAATAATAATAATAATAATAATAATAATAATAATAATAATAATAATAATAATAATAATAATAATAATAATAATAATAATAATAATAATAATAATAATAATAATATAATAATAATAATAATAATAATAATAATAATAATAATAATAATAATAATAATAATAATAATAATAATAATAATAATAATAATAATAATAATAATAATAATAATAATAATAATAATAATAATAATAATAATAATAATAATAATAATAATAATAATAATAATAATAATAATAATAATAATAATAATAATAATAATAATAATAATAATAATAATAATAATAATAATAATAATAATAATAATAATAATAATAATAATAATAATAATAATAATAATAATAATAATAATAATAATAATAATAATAATAATAATAATAATAATAATAATAATAATAATAATAATAATAATAATAATAATAATAATAATAATAATAATAATAATAATAATAATAATAATAATAATAATAATAATAATAATAATAATAATAATAATAATAATAATAATAATAATAATAATAATAATAATAATAATAATAATAATAATAATAATAATAATAATAATAATAATAATAATAATAATAATAATAATAATAATAATAATAATAATAATAATAATAATAATAATAATAATAATAATAATAATAATAATAATAATAATAATAATAATAATAATAATAATAATAATAATAATAATAATAATAATAATAATAATAATAATAATAATAATAATATAATAATAATAATAATAATAATAATAATAATAATAATAATAATAATAATAATAATAATAATAATAATAATAATAATAATAATAATAATAATAATAATAATATAATAATAATAATAATAATAATAATAATAATAATAATAATAATATAATAATAATAATAATAATAATAATAATAATAATAATAATAATAATAATAATAATAATAATAATAATAATAATAATAATAATAATAATAATAATAATAATAATAATAATAATAATAATAATAATAATAATAATAATAATAATAATAATAATAATAATAATAATAATAATAATAATAATAATAATAATAATAATAATAATAATAATAATAATAATAATAATAATAATAATAATAATAATAATAATAATAATAATAATAATAATAATAATAATATAATAATAATAATAATAATAATAATAATAATAATAATAATAATAATAATAATAATAATAATAATAATAATAATAATAATAATAATAATAATAATAATAATAATAATAATAATAATAATAATAATAATAATAATAATAATAATAATAATAATAATAATAATAATAATAATAATAATAATAATAATAATAATAATAATAATAATAATAATAATAATAATAATAATAATAATAATAATAATAATAATAATAATAATAATAATAATAATATAATAATAATAATAATAATAATAATAATAATAATAATAATAATAATAATAATAATAATAATAATAATAATAATAATAATAATATATAATAATAATAATAATAATAATAATAATAATAATAATAATAATAATAATATAATAATAATAATAATAATAATAATAATAATAATAATAATAATAATAATAATAATAATAATAATAATAATAATAATAATAATAATAATAATAATAATAATAATAATAATAATAATAATAATAATAATAATAATAATAATAATAATAATAATAATAATAATAATAATAATAATAATAATAATAATAATAATAATAATAATAATAATAATAATAATAATAATAATAATAATAATAATAATAATAATAATAATAATAATATATAATAATAATAATAATAATAATAATAATAATAATAATAATAATAATAATAATAATAATAATAATAATAATAATAATAATAATAATAATAATAATAATAATAATAATAATAATAATAATAATAATAATAATAATAATAATAATAATAATAATAATAATAATAATAATAATAATATAATAATAATAATAATAATAATAATAATAATAATAATAATAATAATAATAATAATAATAATAATAATAATAATAATAATAATAATAATAATAATAATAATAATAATAATAATAATAATAATAATAATAATAATAATAATAATAATAATAATAATAATAATAATAATAATAATAATAATAATAATAATAATAATAATAATAATAATAATAATAGTAGTATAATAGTAATAGTAGTAGTAATAATAGTAGTAGTAGTAGTAGTAGTAGTAGTAGTAGTAGTAGTAGTAGTAGTAGTAGTAGTAGTAGTAGTAGTAGTAGTAGTAGTAGTAGTAGTAGTAGTAGTAGTATCAATATTATTATTATTATTACTATTATTATTATTATTATTATTATTTCATCCGGATCACCCACTTTGGGGTACGCCAAATCAATTACTTTGATGTGCGTTAGCTGCCCTCCGCTGTATGCAATACTGCTTCATTCTATCCGAGGCTGCCTTCCTTCTTTCATCCGAGACTGCCCCGCCCCTTTTAGATGTTGGTTTTTCTTGATTATTATTATTATTATTATTTTAAAATGCAGCAACTAATTATTTCTTTGCTTTTTGATACAATAATTTTACTATGGAATCTTTTAAACTACTACCATAATTTAAATGTAATTAATAAACCTGTACTGAATTTTCAGACATTAATTGTTTTAAGTATTCCTGATTTAATGTTTTAACATTTATCATGTTTTAGGTCTGTTGTGATATTGGATTTTGCGCGTCGCGTGATACGAGTGCACAAGATTAAAATTGTAGTAAAAGATCAGTTGTTTTATACTAATTCCTAACGATCAGCTAAATTCATTGAACAACTGGTAGGTTAAATATTTTAGGTTACTTTGTTAAAAACTAGATATGGTAGTTGTAGTAAAAGGTCAATTGTTTTATATTAATTTGTAATCATCAACTGATTTCATTGAATATCCGATAGGCTATAATAAGTTTTAAAAACTAGCTAGTTAAAAACTAGCTATTTTATAGTAAAAGATCACTTGTTTTATATTAATTCGTAACGATCAGTTGATTTCATTAAACAGCTGATAGACTATAATAAGTTTTTGGTTATGTTGTGAAAAACTAGCTATGTTAATTTGTCGTGTTTTCGAACAAGTTATCTTAAGTAAAATAAAAAGAAATAAAACATAATACATGATTTTTATTTTCAATAACAGAATTTTTTGTTTGCAGACAACATTTAAACTACTTTTAAATAATTCTTTACTTCAATGCAATTATTATTTTTAAAATTTATTTTACAATAACACTGAGTGTAACGTAGCACTGTAAGGCTGATCATTTCGTATTTTAGAAAATGCTAAACTTTAATTACAATTTTTATAACAATCTATAACTTTTACAAGATGTGTATTACTTGTTAACGTTTATCCATATACTTGTTTTATTAATTTTATTTTGTGGTGGAAATATTAAGATTAAAAACTTTTTTTAAGGAAATACATATTTAAATTTCTTCACCGAAATAAAGAGTAAATTTTAATTGAATAAAAATCTAGTACTTACAACGCACAGCAAAACTTGTAATAAAACCAATATAACCAACTTCATCTCAGCTTATTTGAATAAAAATTGGAAAGTCAGCAGAATGGTTTTATACAGGTCTCTTATGACAACATCGGTTATTGATAATCATGGAGAAATTATGAGAGAATAATAAATATTGATATGCTGACATTTTAGTGTGCACAGACGCTGGGTAAAAAGGTAAACGAGATAAATGTAACAGCAAACAATTACATTTTACAATATTTTATCAGTGTAGTGAAATTTTATTAATTTTTAAAGTTAAAAAAACACTCAGGTTACATCATAAAATGTACACGTAGAAAATGTATAACGCCTGTAAAAAAATATTAGCCCTTGAGCGAAACAAAGAGGGATAAATGTACACGGATGTCTGTATCATCCCGTACATATTTTCCTAAAAATACTTTAATCGAATGTAGCATTATAAATGACAACATATCTCTTTACAACAAAATACATTTTACATAGTTTGTAGATATTTGCCATTCAATCGAGTTACGTTTCACAGTTATGACAGTCAGGGTAAAGAGAAAAACAATTTTTAAAAAGGGAAAAGGAAGAATATAAACATATTTAACTGTATCGAAACTTACGTCTACTTATAAAAAAAAAACGTGAAAATTGAGTGCTACATTCACTGAGGTTGTGTGACACAAAATATTATTAAATTACAGAGTTGTTACAATTATTAAATAACATTTCTTTCACTCTATCCTTAAAACCCTTCACTTTCTCTTGTGAAAATATCCCAACTAATATTTGCATTATCATTCTTCTTAAGGTCATTAGAAAACGTATATTTATTTGAACCAATGAATAAAAACGATTTTTGGAAATACTTGGACGTTTATTAATTTTTTAAACTTTGGAATCATATTTCCAAGTCATAGCTCTACCAAATTTAGTGTATACTGGTTTATTTAAATGGTCAAAAATAAATAATTTGACAAACTTAAGTGTTTAAGGTGAATTTAAGGAAAAAACCAAAATGGTCAGGAGTCTATCGTTTTTTCTGATTTCTATACGAAACCAACAGTAATTTTTTTCAATAACGATAAATTGAAATAGCTTCAGTGGCCTAATCATAGTTTGATTAATATCATTTCAAAAGATTTTTGTTAATTTAAAAAAAAAATTTTTAACAAAAAGAAAAGATCTGGAACTAAAATGTTTCAAAAATCACATTATTTAGCTATATATATATATATATATATATATATATATATATATATATAGTAAAACTATATTCCGGATTTCAGTGAAATCGTCTTTTTTTTTAGCCGACTTATACATTGTTGTTGTTTATGCCGCGGCTAATTTTATCAGTCAGTGTACAATGGTAATAAACAAATTTCCACAAAATTTTAGAAAATAATTTAACAATATCGGTACAGAACCGATCGAAATGCTTGGCGTAATAACATATGAAAGACACGTATACATTTTTTGTATTTAATTGTGAATATTTTTTTGTTTTTATCGCTGCTGAACAGACAGAAAAAATAAAGCGCTCAGAAGCAAGACAATTTTAAATGAAGACATTCATACCAAATATTTAAACAAAAATTGGCAAATAAAAATTAACGATTAACTACTTTTATGAACCTTAAATTATAGTCACAAAAATTCTTCTTTCTAGAGAGCGTACCGAGCATTTTTCTAAATGTAGGCTTTCTGAAGTAACGTCATTGAGTTAGGCTGAAGCATTGCAAAGAAAATTAAAGTTATTAACGCCCGCTTTATTCATATTTTTTATACAGCTATACAATTGGCGTATTTGGCTTATCTCGATTAACATCCGATTCTTATTGACTGTAAAAGCAGATAAAAAAAGTCTGACGAAAAGTAGCACGTTAAGTTTATAATTGCATTTGCCCCTTCCTCCCAAAGAATAATGTTTTTAACTAGCAATTTATTTTATTTAATTTCAAAATAAATTTGTAAATCAATAATTTTTGCTTCTCTAAAAGCGGAAATATTGTAGTAGTATAGAGTTGTATGTACCCTTAATAGTTAACACAATTATTTTGTTTAGTAATTACTTACCTGCCTTTCGTATCTTTGAACCAATTTTTATTTTCATTATTGCAACATAGCCATCGGACCACATATTTAAGTAATTAGGATTATGACCTATTCTTCCTGTCAGTGGTCTATCTACTCACGTCGTAAAGGCTACCGCGGTTTCGAAACTCTATTGTTCCATCTTCAGATCGTGATACACAATGTTAAATCTCTCTGCCGAGGTCGTCACAAGGTCAAACAAAACATTAAAAACATACGTCATAAACACTGAATACAATTACACGATTAAAATACTTACGATGAAATTTGGTTTGAAAATACATACGTGCGACTCGTATGTCCGGAACGTAACTACATAAGAGTGTTCAGTGTTTGTGACGTATGTTTTTAATGTTTTGTTTCACTTTGTGACGACCTCGACAGAGGGATTTAACATTTTGTATCACGGTCTGAAGATGGAACAATAGAGTTTCGGAAACCGCGGTAGCCTTTACGAGGTGAGTAGATAAACCACTGACGGGAAGAATAGGTCATAAATTTTATTTTTCACGATTTTCGGATTATCTACATTATCGAAACGTATTGCTGTATTTTCATTATTGTTCTTCGTAATACCACTGTATTTATTCGTTTGATACATTTGATAAATCGATTTTTCAAATTGAGTTGCTTCGTTTCTTGCAGCGTAGTGGAGTTTCTTGTCAGTATTTATATTTTTTCTTTTACAAATAGTAGTTCGTTTTTTTTTAATTGTGAAGTAAGATAAAAGTAAAAAAAACAGGTCGTATTTAAAACAATTGTAGACTATCTACTGAATTTTTACAATTGTCGATAACTTTAGTCCGTAAGTTTTTAATGACAGCAAACTATAGGAGGTTGTTTCCCACTTTGAAACAAAAGTGAATGGGAAAACATCTTACACGTAAGTCGTTCGGACTTTATACAAGGTACTTCTCACCAAATTTCAAAACAATCGGTAAATGCTTTTTTTCCAAAACTGCTTAAACTTGTTAATATTAAATCAGAGGAAGCCATCTTACACTTTCTTTGTTTGGGCTTTATACACGGTAATTTCGTACGACATTTAAAAACAATCGGACAATCCGTTTGGCCAAAACTGCGTAAAACACAAACACACAAACCAAATGTCGAACGGTCAAGTTGAAAGAGAGACGTTGCTTCCCTCGGAAAATTAACTATTGAATAATCGGTAAACTTTCAAATTCAGTACTCAATGCATAAAAATATCCTTTCTAGTTGGAATAAACTCAGTTTCGTTTGTGTAAAAATGTTCGACATCAATGTAAACACGACCGCTGCTGGACTTCTTTTTTACTTCATTAATATTCCATTCCTGATAATTAAATTTGTCGAGAGCTCTCGAAAAATTTTGTGTGTTCGATTTGATAAAAGAATTATAAATAGATTTTGTTCTTTTGTTGCATTTATTTTTTTATTTTTCTGGCGCCTATTTCTCTTATCTCTGCACACAGTTTTTCTAAGGCTTCCAACATTGTTCACTGATAACAATAAGAGGCCTTTTTAAATAATTTGTTTGGAAGAGTCCAATATAACCTTCTGCTTTATGTTTTTTATTTGTACATTTTAATGCCGTGATAATATTATTGCATCCTATTCTTGAACAACAATAACACAATTTATTATTCGTAATTTATATATATTTAAAAATACCATTAATATTTACCCTATTAAAGAGAGAACATGAAAACAAAAATAAACAGCTTGATGTGCATTTCTAATGCTAGTCGGTATATTAACTGTATTTAATATTCCTTTTAATATTTTTTTTGTAATAAGTCTCAGAAAACGTTTCAATGGAATAGTTCCAAATCCTTTAGCAGTTAAAAAAATCTGGTGTCTAAATTCTCTTACATCATTACATCATATTTTATAAAGGTGTTTGTGTACTTCTGTATTTGTGCTAAAATTTTTATTCTATTGCGAATAGTTTTTTTCAAGTTTCATAAAACGTTTCAATAGAACATTTCCCAATCCTTAACAGTTAAAAAGTCTAGTGTCTCAATTTCGTTACATCATATTTTTATAAAGGTATTTGAATTTTTGTATTTGTAACTAAAATGTATATTTTATTGCAAATAGATTTTTTTCCAAGTCTCACAAATCGTTTTAATAGAAAATTTTCCAGTCCTTAACAGTTAAAAAGTCTGGTGTTCCAATTCTCTTACATCATATTTTATAAAGGTGTTTGAATTTCTGTATTTCTGACTAAAATTCCTGTTTTACAGCAAATAGTTTTTTAAGGCTTAAGCCAGTATTTACGTTACTGATAACAATGCAAGACTTTTTAAATATTGTTTTTTTGCGTCAAGTCAAACATCCTTATTGTGTTTCGTTATTTGTACAATTTAGCATTAAAGACAAAATTGATGCAGACGATTCAAGAACATAGAACTTTTATTATCAATTTAAAGTAAATAATGCAAACAAGTTGTAGAAACGTTTTCACTTTCAATGGAAATATTTAAAGGAAAAATTAAAATAATCTCTATTTGACCTACCCAGTTTATGGATCCCTTCTTTCCAAATAATTAAATCTGTTTTGGACAAATATAAGATGTGTAAACTTACAGACTACCAACTGTTGCCAATTGTTAAAAAAAATTGTTGAAAGTAATATTTAAATTATTACTGTAGGGCCTATGCAAGACTTAAATAATTATGGATTGAAAGTATAATCGGTAAGACAAGCTAGGCCAGTTCTAATATGTAAATCTCATTAAATAGAAACTTTGGTTTTAGTAAACAGTAAATACTGTAGTCTAATTTTGGTATTCGTAAATTCCGGTTATAGTAGGTTTCATTTGTAAATATTTCGCTAAGGTAGAACGTTAGAATTCAGTAGTTAATTTTATAGGTTTTAGCTTTAAATACGGAAGTAGAACAAAGTAAAAACTATTATATTAAACAAACTAAATATAACGAATGACAATGTTTTGAAATAACTAAACATCTTGCTGTACAGTGTTGTATAAAACCCGTTTCTTTTTTCAGTTAACTTTGTAAGGTCGCACGGACCCACTAGTTAAAATGAAACCACTATGACGCGATCGTAGATTGTCATCCAAAATATACCAATGTGATCATCAAAATAACTAATTTTTACTTTAAGAATTCATGTATATCGTTACAAAGATTTTGTTTATAGGATTCCAGGTAAAATTAAAGTAAACTGAAAAAAGTTTTACTGATAGCCGTCATAGAATTTACCATTCAAAAGTTTCCAAATATTTTTACTGATACCCAGAAAAGCGCTTGTTCTTTCAGCAAGCAGACAGGTAATTTACTTTTATATTTGTTTAAAGTTTTGTCCTTGGATTGTCGTCATTGGTTATATCTCAGAAATTTATTTTCTCTGCATTTTATCTTTTGCAAAAAACTAGATAAAATAAATTTTACTTGTTTTGAATTATATACGACAGCCGAACCTTGATCTTAATTTTCGTTTTTTCAAAACGTACATTATATAAAAGTTTAACAGAACGTCTCGCGCGTTCTACTTTCGAGTAAAATTTTGAAAATGAAGCTGCATGCGCTTCTAATATTAGCAGTCGTATCATGCGCGGTAAGTAGATGGAACTATTTTAATGATATAATTTTAAAAAATTTATTGAAGTTTAAATGTATCAGAAAGCTGGTCTTATTAAAAGACTGAAATATTACTACTGTATCTATTTTCAAAATCAAAGGGAAGATTACTTAAGTATAGATTTTCACGTCTGAAGTTAGAGAGATACAACTAGATTTTGTCTATTTAGTTTATGTTTATTATTATAAAATTTCCTGAAAGAAATTCATTTTTTCGAAGATGATGAATGATTGAACACGTTTAAGTGTTAAAACTATTTCTAAATTATTTGTTTTGTGTAAACACATTTACAATTTTACTCAGATTTGACATATACTTGGCAGAAAAATTGATTTTGGTAATAGCTTGAATAAGTTTGTAGCCCGGAAAAAACTGTTCATTTCTATAAAATAAAATGACTGGAATGATGTCACTTATTTCGATTAGAAAATGGAACGTTCACTAGAAAAGTACGCAGGGTCGAGCATTTTGCTAACGTTATCTTTTTGCCTATTAGCTAACGTTAGTTTTTTGATTTTTTGCTAACAATAGCTTTTTGCTCTTTGCTATCGTTAGCTTTTTACCAATTTCCAAACTTTAGTTTTTTCCTATTTGCTAGTGTTAGCTTTTTTCTATTTGCTAACGTTAGCCTTTTATCTATTTGCTAACATTAGCTTTTTACTTATTTGATAACTTTAGCTTTTTAACTATTTGCTAAAGTTAGCGTTTTTCCTATTAGCTAACGTTAGATTTTTACCTATTTATGAAAGTTGGCGTTTTGCCTATTAGCTTAACTTTTTACATATTTGCTAAAGTTAACGTTTGCCAATTAACGTTACCTTTTGTCAATTTGCTAAAGTTATCGTTTTGCCTATTTGCTAACGTTTTGCTTATTTCCTCAAGTTAGCTTTTCTTTGTGTTGCGTCGATCCCCGACTTTGTTAGTGTAACTGCATAAAATGAAAATGTTGTTCAAAAATTCAGTTCAAAATTTAAAAAAGAGAAAAATCAGAACTTTTCGTCTCACTACTTTTTGGAAATCCTAATGTACCATTGTAATCACAGTTAATTTTTTTATAAATTGTAAATTTTAAACAATTGAATAACCTTTCATTTTTGTGATTTAAATGAAATTTGGAAATGTTAAAGTGGGTTTTAAAATAAATTGCAAAGTTGAAACCATAATTCCAAAAAAAATGATTTTTTTAAAAACAGTAGGGTTTGTCTGTCTCTCTGTTTGTAAAGTAGCACTTATTTATAAACGATAATTTAGATCACTATACATTTTGTAAAAATGGTTTTTTGCTAGTCTGAACCCAGAAAAAATAAAGTGGTTGACGATAAAAATGTTTAGGGGTAATTAAGGGGTGACATATTAAATGCAAAAATATTTTTTTTATTTGTCTTTATCTAGTGTGCAATAGAAACAGCAATAGAATGTTTAAAAAAAATGTACCAACAACTTTAGAAACTACAAACATGCAACGAGCACAATGGCGTGGTGTAACAGGAAACCCCTTTGTCACAGAACGGAAAAAACTTATTACTGCAGTTTATTCGGCATATTGCCGACATTTGTGTTTATAAAGCTTTATAGGCTATACACAAATAATAGCAAACTATCAGTATTAAGTAACAACAACTTTAAAAACAGTACAGTTTGATATGAATATATATATCAGTCAACTACTTACTTTACCCAGATGTACATTTCGGTAAGAGTTACCGTCTCCAGGAGGATACCAAACAGGTGTAACCTTTCAGAAATCTTTCGTATGTTATTATTCTACACATTCAGATCAGATCAGTTTTATACCACAAATATAGACCTGCCTTTTTTGAACTATATATATGGGGTAACTACAGACTCTTAAATGCATTAGCCCAAGTGTGCACAATAGTCGGACGTTAAAAAAAAAAAAAAAACTAGGGAAATCTCACTCCTTATACTTTTCCATTTAAACATTTAACAATTAAATAAAACCGACTTAAAGCCGATAAAAGTTCTGTAAAAAAAATGTCAGGAGCAGTAAAAAGTGTCCCCAGCACAATGCAGGTATATGTGACAAATAATTGTTTGTGTACCAAACAGCTGATTGCTAAAAAAACATTTTTAAAAGTAATATTTAAATTTTTACTGTATCCAAGTCTTAATAATTATTGGCTGAATTAGTTCTGAAAGTAGAATCGGTAAGACAATCTAGGCCAGTTATACTACGTAAATGTTATTAAATAAAAGACTCTGCAGTAAATACTGTAGCCTAATTTAGGTTGTAATGTAAAATCGAGTTATAGTAGTTTATTTTGATAAGGTACAATGTTATAATTCAGTCATTAATTTTTGTAGGTTATAGTTTTAAATACGAAATTGGAACAGGTAAATCCTATTAGTGTTAAATAACCTCATTGTAATGTATGATATTGCTTTAAGATAACTAAGAACTGCTTGCTGTATATTGTTGTATATTATTCGTTTCTTATTCCCATTAACTGCGAAAGGTCGCACATACCCATTATTACTCTATATTGAAAGTCCATTTATTCCATTTGGTTATTTCAACATATTAATTTAACAACAGTAAAGTTTCTCCTATCCTTATTTCTTATTCAATTAAAATTACACTTTTTCATTTTATAAACTGAATGGGATTTAATCGTTGAAATTTATCAGATTAATGTAATTTCGCTCAACATTACTACCAATAAAGATTTAGTTTGTAAGAAAAAGAATTTGAAACAGTAATTAATTGTCTGTTTATAAACTTCCATTCTTATTCAATCAATATAAACATTGAAAAATATGACTTAATACAGTATCTGGTATAAACTATGCAGTACAAGATTTTACTCTAAACCAATAAACTTAATTACACATTTAAATGGGGAATACTTCGCTTACAAAAATAAATAATATTTAATTTATTCGACCAAGAATTAAGAACAATACCCAATTATTAACGTTAGGCTATTTACTGATTTTTGTACGAAAAATAATAATTTGTTATTATTTATTCTGAACTTTATTCTAAGTGAAAGACACGAATGTGTCATTTTGTTGGGGGGAGAGGTAATGTAAAGTGAAACTGTTGCAGACAAATTTGCCAGATTTACGTATTTGTCCCTATTTACTGAAAATTAGAGTAGTACAGTTTCACGTTTGCTGATTATGTCCAGGGACAAAACCAATGCAGAATGAAATAAGAGCTGTCCTAAAAACATTGTGTGTGTGTGTGTGTGTGTGTGTGTGTGTGTGTGTGTGTGTGTGTGTGTGTGTGTGTGTGTGTGTGTGTGTGTGTGTAGTACTTTGACACAGTTGAAGTAGCGGAACGATTATAAGATTTTTGCTCAAATAAACCTAACATACAAGCTTGAAAAACAATATGTTTATACACTCTTCATTATTTCCTATCTCTCTTTTTTACAGATACTTAAACACACGCACGAACAATTGCATTTGAACAATAAACAAAGATAAACACAAATTATTTATGTTCCATCTTAAATCATCGTCACACAAAATATTGCAGAATAAACTTTTTGTCAGTCACGTGAGTCGCTGCGCAAACACAGACGTCTTTTGTTTCTTAAAAAATTTACAAACCTTTTTGCACACACCGTTGTCTTATAAAAAAATATGCTTCATTTTTTTTAAGCGAAGCTTTCAATGTTAGCTTTGGCGAGAGGAATGAATAGAGAAAACGTCTGCCAAACGGAATAATGTAACGGAAATATGGAACGAATGAGAAAACGAATTTTTGTCTTTTTCTTTCTCCATTTCGATAACAGTACACGCGTATTATATGAAAACGTTGTGTTTCTTTCGCTTTGATATTTTTCCTTAGTTTAAAAACATAATACGGTCGAAACACGTTGTAACCGTTTATAATACATTCGAAATTAATATAAACGTTTATAATAATTTTTGATAATATTGCTAGTTTTTCACAATATAATCTGAAACTTATTACAGCCTATCAGCTGTACAATGAAATAAGCTGATCGTTAAGAATTAATACAAAACAACTGATCTTTTAAAATTATAACTACCATAAGTAAAATCTAAGCTAAGTTCACATATTTATGTATTTAAACAAAAACAAGACATTTGTAAACATTTCTTTAAAGTAATTATGTATTCAGCAAAGATGTCACTAACAAAACCTTCGCTTTTGTCGGTAACTCCCCGAGTTCCACACGGTACTTTTTTCTTTTCTAAAGAAGCTACTTTGAGTCTATTTTACTTTGTCTTTATGTTTTTAGGATCCTTGAAATTTGTTCTTAAATTTAACGAACAACGAAAATGTACCGGCAACATGACGTTATGGTTTTACAAGTTTGCCGATTTTAAATTTCACTTTTTTTTCCACACAATGTTCTTACATATAAAAGAGTTTTGAACACTCCTTCAAAGACCAAAATAATGTTTCTTATCAAACATTGTACGCTTTAAAATAGTCAGTCTCTTCTAACCATACGAAAATCAAGAGTTTTTAATTGACTTATCAATTTTCAACTTCCACGACTACAAAAAAAAAGTTTTCTCTTGTATGTCACAATACATTTTAAGTTCAAGATTATTCGAAAAACTACTGAAATAGGAAAGAAAAGCGAATTTAACTAGAGGGATAATTTTACCTGCTGTTTAACAATTTACCTGCTGTTTTATGGCGGCTACCCTCAACATTTTCTAAAACTTAGGGCAGTTTTACAAAAGACATTGTTAATTTCGTTTCCTAATCAGCCGGGCTAATTTACGTCAATTTTAACCCAGTTCACTTACGTTTTGCGAATACAACATACGGTGATTATAAAAAGTAATAACAATTTTTTGAAGTTCTTCAATTTCTCTGCATACTTGTAGCTAGAACAAGCTCGAAGATATTAGATACGATCATTTACAAGTTCAGTACTTTTTCACACGAGTACTTTTTCACCGGAGAATAATAAACCAGCATTCCATCTTGATCAGATTGTTGAAAATGTATTGTATTCAACATGTTTTAATCAGTAACAGTATTAGCATATACAATGCCTTTTATACTCATAAAAAATCCAGAGGAGTTATTACCGATGAGCCTATCTATTGGGGAAGTTTCATCATCTCTTAGAACCGAAGGCTTTGCTTCGAGCACTGTTTTGTTGAACAAAACTATTTTAATTAATATAAAAGTTGTGTCTTTAAAACGTGATAATAAAGTGGAAGGTAGAACTAACAGTCTCGTTGCAGCACAGTGAAACGTTTCATTTTATTCAATTGCTGACTCTATCACTGTGTTTAAAACATGAGTTATTAATCATAAGAGAATGTCTCCTAAAATTAGAGACAAAAATTAACAATAAAACTAACCTGTAATGTAAATCCACATCTACTACTCAATAATGTTTACAAAACCAAATATTCAAACTGTATTAAATTTACTTTCCCTCTAATAATACAACCAAATCTCCTTATACAAACAACATCAACAGACATATCCAATAAACAAGATCAACAGTGGTAGTGCAGGACATTTCTACACCAAAGGATTGCATAAAAAGAGGTTAAAAATGAATGTTTCAATACGTCATATGTTTCATTGTAAAGTACATAATCAAGTTTGATGAAGCGACAGTGAAAATTGTAAATTAAATAAGTGAAAATATATTTTCAAAACTTTAGTTTAAATTGTTTTCGAACACAATAGAGTAAAAACGAAAACTAACATATTGTACAATATAAGGCTTGTATACAACTTTAAAAACAAATAACATATAATTTCTTCTATTGCAGACTTCACAGCTTGTACCAGAAACATATGATTATATAAACGACCCATTGTTCGGAGGAAACGGGACAACGTCAAACGGAGTAACCACCCCAACTACTCCAACAACACCTACAACTCCCACTACGCCAAACACTGGACCAACAACCCCAACCACGCCTACAACTCCAACAACTCCAACTACACCCACAACTCCAACTACACCAACTCCAACTACTCCAACAACTCCAACCACACCAACAACTCCTACTACACCTACAACTCCAACTACACCTCCCAGGAATGTAACCATATTTCGAAATGTCACAACCCCTACAACTTCCATAACCACTCCAACAACACCGACAACACCAACAACACCAACAACTCCAACAACTCCAACTACTCCAACAACGCCAACAAGTCCAACCACTCCAACAACTCCAACTACTCCCACGACACCAACTACACCAACAACAAGACCTACAACACCGACCACTCCAACAACGCCAACAACTCCAACAACGCCAACAACTCCAACAACGCCAACAACTCCAACAACGCCAACAACTCCAACTACTCCCACGACACCAACTACACCAACAACAAGACCTACAACACCGACCACTCCTACAACACCTACTACGCCAACCACCCCCACAACGCCTACTACTCCTACAACACCAACTACACCTACAACAAGACCTACAACACCAACTACTCCCACAACTCCAACCACCCCCACAACGCCTACTACTCCTACAACACCAACTACACCTACAACAAGACCTACAACACCAACTACGCCCACAACTCCAACCACCCCCACAACGCCTACTACTCCTACAACACCAACTACACCTACAACAAGACCTACAACACCAACTACGCCCACAACTCCAACCACCCCCACAACGCCTACTACTCCTACAACACCAACTACACCTACAACAAGACCTACAACACCAACTACGCCTACAACTCCAACCACCCCCACAACTCCTACTACTCCTACAACACCAACGACACCTACAACTAGACCTACAACACCAACTACTCCCACAACACCTACTACCCCTACAACACCAACGACACCTACAACTAGACCAACAACTCCAACTACTCCAACAACACCAACAACCCCAACTCCCACAACTCCTACAACTCCAACAACTCCTACAACTCCTACCACTCCTACAACTCCAACCACTCCTACACAAAGTACAACAAGGAGATGCTGGGGATGTGGTATTACATCGACTCCAACAACACCTACTACTCCAACAACACCAACCACACCAACAACTCCAACAACACCCACAACTCCAACGACTCCTACAACACCAACAACTCCAACTACACCGACAACTCCAACTACACCAACAACTCCAACTACACCTACAACACCAACAACTCCAACTACACCTACAACACCAACAACTCCAACCACCCCTACTACTCCAACGACTCCTACAACACCAACAACTCCAACTACACCGACAACTCCAACTACACCAACAACTCCAACTACACCAACAACTCCTACAACACCAACAACTCCAACAACACCGACTACTCCAACGACTCCTACAACACCGACAACTCCAACTACACCAACTCCAACCACCCCTACTACTCCAACGACTCCTACAACACCAACAACTCCAACCACACCTACTACTCCAACGACTCCTACAACACCAACAACTCCAACTACACCAACAACTCCAACTACACGGACAACTCCAACTACACCGACAACTCCAACTACACCAACAACTCCAACTACACCGACAACTCCAACAACACCGACAACTCCAACTACACCGACAACTCCAACTACACCTACAACTCCAACCACACCAACTACTCCTACAACCCCAACTACCCCTACTACTCCAACCACACCAACAACTCCAACCACACCAACAACTCCAACCACACCAACAACTCCAACCACACCAACAACTCCAACCACACCAACAACTCCAACCACACCAACAACTCCAACTACACCTACAACTCCAACCACACCAACTACTCCTACAACCCCAACTACCCCTACTACTCCAACTACACCAACAACTCCAACTACACCAACAACTCCTACTACACCAACAACTCCTACCACGCCAACAACTCCAACTACACCTACAACTCCAACCACACCAAATACTCCAACCACACCAACAACTCCAACTACACCAACAACTCCAACTACACCTACAACTCCAACCACACCAACTACTCCTACAACCCCTACTACCCCTACTACTCCAACTACACCAACAACTCCAACTACACCAACAACTCCTACTACACCAACAACTCCTACCACGCCAACAACTCCAACTACACCTACAACTCCAACCACACCAACTACTCCTACAACACCAACAACTCCTACTACTCCAACTACACCAACAACTCCAACTACGCCTACTACTCCAACAACACCAACAACTCAAACTACCCCTACTACTCCAACCACACCAACAACTCCAACTACCCCAACAACACCTACTACTCCAACTACACCAACAACCCCAACAACACCTACAACTCCAACCACACCAACTACCCCTACAACACCAACAACCCCTACTACTCCAACCACACCAACAACTCCAACTACCCCTACAACTCCAACAACTCCTACTACTCCAACTACACCAACAACTCCAACTACTGCCACAACTCCTACTACACCTACTCCGACAGAAAAGCCTTTACCTTTGAAAGATGCAATTGAAAGGAGCTTTGCTATTATTGATGCAATTTCGGCGCAATTTGATAATAAGTTTAACTTGGACAATGACTACATTAATAGGTTTTCCGACCGCCTTAACAGCTACAGGGGCGAATTCTATGCAGCTTTAGAGGATCAAGTTTTTAAACTGGAAACGACCAAGCGAGATGCCTTAAGGAATGCGCTTAGGAACAATCCAGATATTGACTGCATACGGGGTCACGAAGACGCCGTGAACAGCGCTAGAAGAATATGTGAGTCTAGTAAAGTTCCTTAACGTAGAACAGTGTACTGGCTGCCGGTTGTTTGCTACTGCATTTAGCTAGTTTCGATTGGAAACGAACGTATTGAAACGGTCATTACGGTAAGGCGCAGATCCGGTACCAATAAGTGTATTTATATGTAGATTTCTTTGTAGTTTTGAAAGTTTTGTAGGAGTTTAGTAGGCATTTTCTGTAAAGACGTTATACGCTTACCATAAGGCAGTAAATACTCAATTTATTTTAATGATTTTGTATGATTTAAATAACATTTTCCAAAAATTTTAAGACTAATTACTATTATGAAAATATATTTCCAAAAAACGTTTAAGTTAAAAATGTTAGACCTTTTGTATTTACAACTTTTTTCTTTTTTTTTGATGAATATGTATACGTATTGAACACTGCATGAAAGTAAGATGTATCTTTTTGAAGGTTGATTAGTCGACTACTACTCCAACTACTCCTTCTACCTCAACTATCCCTACTACTCCAACTACCCCTACTACTCCAACTACTCCTACAACCTCAACTACCCCTACTACTCCAACTACACCTACAACTCCAACTACACCAACAACTCCAACTACAGCTACATCCTCAACTACCCCTACTACTCCAACTACCCCTACTACTCCAACTATTCCTACAACCTCAACTATCCCTACTACTCCCACTACACCTACAACTCCAACTACACCTACAACCTACACTACCCCTACTACTCCAACTACACCTACAACTCTAACCACACCAACAACTCCAACTACACCTACAACCTCAACTACCCCTACTACTCCAACTACTCCTACAACCTCAACTATCCCTACTACTCCAACTACTCCTACAACTCCAACTACATCTACAATCTCAACTCCCCCTACTACTCCAACTACTCCTACAACCTCAACTATCCCTACTACTCCAACTACACATACAACTCCAACTACATCTACAACCTCAACTACCCCTACTACTCCAACTACCCCTACCTTTCCAACCCCACCAACAACTCCAACTACACCTACAACTCCAACCACACCAACTACATAACGAGACGCTTTCTCTTTATAACAGTTTTTGAAAAAAGTTGAGTTTATATTTTATAATCAACAAAATCTGAACAGTTTGCATAACCTACTAAAATAGGACAAATTTTAGAAGACCATAAATTTTAAAACGTTTAGTTGATCTTAAATGTTATTTTAGTTTTAAGTTTCTTTGCACTAAATTTTTTCTTTCAATGCAGTTTAGCCAGTATATTCTTTCAAAAAAATAATTACTTTACAATATATTCCAGCACGTGTTGAATTCGAATTCTGCGAAACGTTTGTCAAAAATCGCGTGCAGAACCAAAAGGACCAACTGAGCATCGCCAGGAAGCGTGTGCAGGATGAAGTGGCCAAAGCTCAGTTACAAGTACAGTACTGCAAACGAATCTACACCACGCGGTACGACCTTGAACTGTACTCGTACTGCACACAGTCGGCCAGGACTTACTTAGCTGAGGCGGTGAAAGCTTACAACATCAGTATCAGAGGAGAAGCGACTCAGAGTAGAATCCAAGAACTTGCCGTGTGCGCGGATAACAGCTTGAAGAAAATAGAATCCGGTCTCAATGAGAACTACGAGAACATCAAAGTCTGTCTGCAATCTTCTGGTAACCCTAATTCCGAGTACATTGCGAAGACGTATTTGGATTCGGTAAGTTAGTTACTTTACAGTAAGTGTCCAACAAACGTAGAGGTAAAACCACGTATTTGCTTTGCGGATATCTTTGCGTTAGTGAGGATGAGACGCCAGACTACGTAACTATAAGGTTATGTCTTGTGTTTGGTCTAACAGCAAGAGCTAGAGTTATCTCTACAGTTTCTAAAGTTACCTCTAAAGCGCAGAACACGTCTCTGGGTACGGTATCATTTTTTTTGTTTTTAAAAGAGTGTCGATTCCCGTTTGTTAAGAAAACTTTTTTTCACGGAGTGCATTGAAATCTATAAGCAATATACCGCGTTAAAGGAAGTTAGATTAAAAGAATATGTCAACAAGAATTTGAAGAACGATTACATAATAAAAATATTGTAAAACATTTTTTCCTGAAGTTGACAAATATATTTGTAACCCACTCTGAACGTTGTTGAGGCTTACAGTTTGTACATAAATTACCGCACAACCCAAAGCCCGTTTCATTCTTATACTCTCATACTTTATTCTCATAAAGACATATATTTTGAAGCCGTACAGATGTCTGTATACAAACGGACTAGAAGTACAGCCGCTTTTATAAAAAATGTGCCCATTATTAGCGGCTAAAGTCCTAGTAATTGGATTATCTGTCGCTACAAACGCTGCGTGCTACAAGGACAGGATTTTTTTCTTTTTTGGTGTTTAACGTCCGACTTAAACACAAAAAAAACCCAAATACAAGAACAGGAGTGGAGACGTTTGAGAAAATAGCCAGGACTATTTATCTGTAGTTGATCTCTTTGCTGCAAGATTCCACCAGCAGCTATATATCTCTAATAAGAGTTATCACTGTAACACATTCATATTCAATGATACGGGTTTGAAATGGCTTTTTTTTTTTGTTGTTTTAAGGTGAAAAGCACATTGAGGCTATTATCGCCGCCCTAAATGTAAGTGTGAGTGTAAAGTATTAAAGTCGCAAGTGTAGTGTTGTAAGTGTAAGTGTGTGTTAGACTCTGGTACCACGAGGGACGTATAAATCCTCTCAATAGGTGCAGCTAGTCTGCACCCCACTGCGGGGAGTTTGAAATGGAATGGATTGTAACTCTACATCTATTGCCACCTTATTGTTTCCAACTTTAAATAACTAAGAAATCTATGTTCTCGCACTTCTCATAGCATTAATAGCTGCTTGCATTTGAATAATGACATCAATTACATTATTTACAATCAAATAAGCGAACATATGTTTCATTATTGCGATATAAACACCGGACCACATATTTAAATGATTAGAATCATGACCTATTTTTCTGTCTAGTGGTTTATTTACTCACCTCGTAAAGGCTACCGCGGTTTCGAAACTCTGCTGTTTCATCTTTAGGCCGTAACACAAAACGTTAAATCACTCTGTCGAGATCGTCACAAAGTTAAACAAAACATTGGAAACACGTCACACACACTAAACACAATTACACGATTAAAATACACACGATAAAATTTGGTTTGGCCAAACGATACGTGCAACTCGTATGTCGTTACTTTCCGGACTGCGGAGTCTTCATCAGTAGTAGCGCGCCCGTCGGTGTTATCAGTTACAGTAGTTCTGTTGGTTTATGTTATTTATTTAAATCACGTATCCTTAGAGCCATGTCGTATATTAAATTTGATTTAAATGAGAGTTTTTTATTGAGGATGTTAAGGGGGTCTGATTTTTTGTTCTTGTAAATCTCAAGCTCTTCAATCGCATTCATATAACTGTTTATATGATATAAATGTTATATTTTCATGTTGGTATGGCTGTTTTCGAATTTACGGTTTTTGTCCATAAGATGTTCTGCGAAAGCCAAGTTGTAGATAATGCAATTCTGGGTGTGTTCTTTAAATATTTTTGTAAAAGAGCGATAAAAAAGAGCTTTTAATATAAAAGCTTAGGCAATCACTACATTTCATTTTGTATATGCCAGTTTTGTCAAAGTTATCTCCACTTGTATTTGCAACTTGCTTTTTTAATAATGTTGATAACTTATTAGTTGTTCTGAATGAAAGATTTATATTTTCTTTGGCTAATTCTTTTTTCAGGGTGTGGCTTAAAGTTGAACCATATTCCGTGGAGATGTACGTTTGTTTGTCAGGAACGATTTTTTTATTTTTGTTTTTGTGTTTGGCAATAAGCCTATCAACAATTGAGCTTTTATATCCGTTAGAAACAGCTATGTACTTAATTATGTTCACTTCATTTCTATAGCTTCCCTTGTCCATACGGAGTGAAATTAACCTGTGTGCCAAACTATTGTAGGCTGCCATTTTTATATTGTATGGATGGTGGGATGAAGGATGTACTGTTTGGCCGGTAGTGGTAGGTTTCCTACAAACGATTTATTGAAACTATTGTTTACTTTTGAAATAGATAGGTCAAGAAAATTTAATGTATTATCAGTTTCTTACTCCAGTGTGAAATGGAGGTTCGGATGTATCGTGTTCAGGAATTTTCCGAAATTCATAGCACAATATATGAAATTAAAGGAAGTTTAAAAAGCTTGAGACATTTACCTCGATTGCCATCGTAATTTACAGACCAGTTATATAGGCCTTGAAAAGTGAATTATAGCCACTTTTATTAAGAATCTTGTGCACTGATTTAAGTCATTGTTTTACGTGTATGATTAAAATTTTAACATAATTCGTCTGACCTAAATTGAGAAATCGTTTTTCTTACATATTACAACACGTTCATGGATTAAATACCACACGTTCATGGATTTGAGAGATCGTTAGTGGTTTTCCTTCTAAATTTTTGTTTTCTTTCAGTACTTTGTAGACTTAACATCGTTACCTTTATCACAACAAGTTAAAACTGCCATTGACGGTCTGACAACCAACGTCGAAGAAACCGCTCTGGCCGTGACTGCGTTGAGGGCTACGTTCTTGGAAACAAGATCCATCAGAGACCGCGGTCAAGGCGAGATACGTGACTTACTGGAGCTGCAGACAATAGTAAACACTTACAGGGTGGCGTACACACAAGCAGCAAAAGATTTGGCGGCTTACAGCAGGGCAAAGGACTGCATTACCCAGGGAAACAATAAAGTAACGGATAACCTGAACAATAGTAAGTGTGTCAGAGCACATTGCAAAAACTTTCGCTTACACTCTAAAACCAAAATTGTGATTTAATGCCAAATGGCACGGATCAAGTTGTATTTTTATTATTTTAAAACTTCTTTATGAAT
Organism: Callitettix versicolor; assembly: GCA_022606455.1. NCBI lineage: Eukaryota > Metazoa > Arthropoda > Insecta > Hemiptera > Cercopidae > Callitettix > Callitettix versicolor. The sequence continues at coordinate 61,334,614 of CM040190.1, read as the reverse complement.
TTTTATAAAAAAATTTCTCTAAGTTTACGTTTCCTGGAATGAGAATTTTCACAGAAGTCAAGAATTAAGGGAATTTTGTTTATTAGGCTAAGCGGAGAAACATTAACATTTAAAACATCGTTAAAGCACGTCAAAACAGTTCTCGGTTTGACTGATTAAATAAAGTGTAAAAAAATATTGTAAATATTCCTCACAATAATTAAATTATTTAAAAGGCATTCAAGTAGAGTTCTTAGACACTAAAAGGAAATTTGTAGATCATTTTCGGAAACTATCGATAAAGGAACAACAATAACAGCGACATTCGGTTTTTCTATATTCATATAAACCGTATATTTTTATTGATTTGTCCAGTTTTATAAGCTATTTTGAGTTGTAAATTTGTATGTAATAATTTGGGAGAATGAATAAACATTTTGACATGAAATAGGCGGAAATATTTCGTTCGGGTTTCTGATCTAAAGATAAAATTAAGCACAACGAGTAATTAAAAATTAAAAAAAAATAAAAATTGAGTGGTCTCATAATATGTTTCTTAAAAATTTTAAAATTATATGTATGAGGAATTCGGTTGTTAAACGTGGTAACAACACATGAACTTATAGAAATTGACTTTTGGTAAAGTTATAAGATAAATATTAACAGTTATTTCTTTAAAAAGGAGTAAATTAGTTTTACAAAAGCATATTTTATCCATCAAATGTTACCACCTTCTTCTATTAATATGTTTTATTCTATTTATTAACTATCTGTATATTCTGGCTTCGCTTGGGTTGTAAGTTGGATTTTTTAAAAATATTTAATCATAACTGAAATTCTAGATTATTCTAGAGCATTCTTGAACCTTCTGGAATATTCTATAATATTCTCTAACATTCTGAAATATTCTAGAACATTCTTGAATATTGCAGAACATTCAGGAACATTTCGGCCAGTCTCGGCTACTTCGGAATGTGATTCCCAGATGTTTCACTGAATTAACCTCCTGACACATTACATCATTACACCTTTGTGACTGACTTTATATGTTAATGTCGATATAAACAGACATTATCGAGCATTCCGAAAAATTATAGGACATTGTAGAGCATCCCTAATCGGCTTTCAAAAGTATACTGAAGCACATGTCTTGGCTTTGCTTATTCTGTATATACCCTTCAGAGCTATAACTTATCTCCACCACAACAGGGCAATATTCCAGATGATTCTGGACTTCCGTTTTCCGCTTTTAGAACATTCTAGAACGTTCTCAAAAGTTCCGGAACAGAAAGTTTTTCGAAGGTTAAGAATCTTCTGGGATATTATAGAGCATTGTCTAAGAATTATTTAAGGAGGATGTACGCACATTAAACTAGATACTATTAAATAAAATAGTAATATATAAACTTTAATTGAAAAAAATAAACTTCTATACAAAATAATTAAGATTAATGCATATACACTGTGAGAACTCAGAATGTAGTAATACCAAATTTATAATTGGACGGTTATGATTTTCTATTTCGAAAATCATTAAACAAAATCAAAAACGAAAGTAAAAATAACATATAACTCTTATTAGCCGATTTGGATAAAAAATTAATTTTCCATGTTTGTTATGCAAGTTGTCAAAATTATGAAAATTGAAAAAAAGATATTTTTTAATTGAAAATGGTGACTAAGAAATTATTTAAAATGTTTCAATCGATTTACATTAAATTAGTAATATTGATAAATGTGTACATTGTAATCAAGAATTGTTCTTCTTTTGGTGTTATTTCGTCTTCTTACCTTTTAAAATGACGGCGAAAATTACTTTATTTGAACCAAAATAGTGAGAAAAAGGCCTATGTCTGGTAGCGATTTTTTTAAATTATTACACTTTGAGCAAGAGTAAAAAGTTAAAAACAGAATTAAATGTCTATTTTGGAAAAATTTAAATTGCCGGGTAAAATCATATTTTGTATTTATAAAACAATTTTTATTGAAATTAATATTATTCATGGAACACACAGTCGGTATTTGGTTAAACGCTGTGATATTAACGAAATAATTTATACTAGTTTCACAACACTGTGAGGCATTTTCATACATAGTAAAAGCTAAAAATTATGTAGTGAAAAACTTGTTAATAGGGTTGATATTAAAACCGGAAGGGAGAAGATAAAGAAGGAAGGATCGAAAATGTAAGAAGGTCGGTGATCTTCTTAAGGATGGGAAAACCCTTAAACAATAGTGTTAAATAAGACTTTATTTACCTTCTCCTTTCATTTTTAACATCAACTGTATTAGTATGTAAGAACACTATAGTTTTTAGCTTTCACTATGTCTGAAGATGACTCACGGCGAAACATGTGTCACTGAATAAAAAAGAATCTGTGAAACTATATAAGTGTCCTAATTTACCTGGAAATTAATATTTTTTGTACTGTAAAAGTGGATCATACATCGTTTTAGTAACAGTAAGTTAAGTTTGTGCAGTGGTAATTATTAATTCTGTATACTTCCAGGAGCGAACGAAATAAGGGACTGCGTCCGCCGGTTTAACCTGGTGCCCACCGAAGGCAACGTCAATGAAATTCAAAACAACCTCAAAAACCGTGACTTGACTGAGGGTCTCATCGCGGTCGTCAACTGCTTCTCCGATCGAAAGACGACGTTGCGGCCCAACATAACCGCGTCCTGCGCCAAGGCGGCCGACATTGCGTTCAACCCGTACGTGGCCGACTTGAACGCCAGAATAAGCCAATACTTCAGACAGTACACACTGCTGAGAGAACAGTTCGACGTTTGTCAGGCGAACGTCATGTCGAAACTGACCAATCAGCTGGATATCGACAGAAGAGTGTTCGAGAACTGCGTTCAAATAAGAGCGTTTGTCAATTATAAATTAAACGTCGATTAGTCTAGTCGTCAGACACGTGTACGTTTTCAGAAAAATGTTATTTGTTAATTTAACCTTGAACCTTGTTCTTAGTATTCTGGTACACATGATTTTGAAATATCAATATATTAACCCCACGAAGTTTAGAAAGCTTTGACAAATTTAACATTGAACCCATACAGTGTCAGCTGTATACCCTTATAATTTTAAAACAAAATTTATATGCTAGTCTACCTTAAATGATTTTTTAAAACCCTCTTCAATAAAACATATAAAAGTTATAAATTATTACATCCTTGGTGATTATACACTTAAAATTAAAATTGTACATTTTGCTAATAAAATGATAATTATTACAAATTTATTTGATTAGTTTTAAGTTTTAACACCAAAATAACAGAGTATAATAATAACTACAGATGATAAAAATAAGCGTAGGTTAATTAAAAAATGATCAAATTATATGAACTGTGAACAGTTCTTGTACTTTTGTTAAGTACTTAGTGTTGCCTTTTTAATCTGCTGACTCGTCATTTAGCAGAATTTAAGTTCCAGGAACTGTTAGGTTAACTTCAATTGATATACTAATACATTTGGTTCTTCTGGGGTAAGTTCTTGCCAAAATGTACCCTACAATCTACCCTAAAGAAATTGTATATTCATTTTCATGGATAGCAGTTTCTTATATTAATTCACCTTTGACTAGTACAGTAAAGGAATGAAGGAAAGATATGATTCATCATCTTCAGTTCCACTTGTGAAAGAATACAACACAATTTCTAGTTTTTTTCAGGATTTTAAAATAGACTTCTTTATTTAATTTACTTTTGTATTCAGAATTTCGTAGCCACACATTGTGTGCCCAATTTTTATCACACTATAACTTAATAAAAATAATGTCATACTTGTTTCCATGAACGAAAACTATTCATTGATCTGAATAGTGAAAAACAACACTACACATTGATCTGAAACATAACCAAAGTCACCTACTGAGGAGTGATGAGTGGTGGGGAAATGGTTTAGCACTATTATTAGTGGTGGGCTTCCAGTTAGTAGTGAAGCATATAGCAACTAAGATAATTAGTAGTTTAGGAAACAGTGATCAAATCACTACATGGATCAATTTTCCAACCTGCTCAGTGCTTTTTATTACACAAGAAAATTTCTTATAAAAAGAACATATTACAAAAATTTTAAAATAAAATTATTTTTATAAATTTGTAAAATAAGCGCAGAAAATTTACTATTGCGCAAAAGTATATATAAAATTATTAACTACCATACCTCACATGTAATTATGTATTGGAAAAAATAAATTAAATTGACTAGAAATGATTTTATTAAAAATAAATATTATTATAATGAAAACAATGGCAGTAGTGTTCAAGTAGGCCACATTTAAAAGAATTATATGATTATTAAACAAAATATTTTGTAATTGGCTAAAACGATTATAAAATAATGTAGGAAAATAAACACTTCTGAAAAGTTAGAAGAAGAAAGTTAAAGTTATAAAAGCTGAAAAGAGCTTTCAAGTGAGCTTTTACCTTGCACATAGACCTAAAGTTGCAGCTTAATTAATCTGGAAACTACAGAGAGAAAGTAAAAATCAATAAAATAAAACACAATAAAAACATATTTTTATTTATTACTCGTTAATGTATACATGTCCTAATCTATGTTAACTACAGGATATTGTTATCAATTTAAACAAAATAATTTCACAACCCAATCAATCAAAGACATTTATTATAGACATTGTATTGCATTATTTAACCAGTGTAGAAGAAATTAAACACTACATGTTTACTTGGTAACTTTATAAAGGTAAGTTACTATAAAACATAGTTTATAAAAACCCATTATAGTCTGTCGTGAGAAAGAAAACATTAGACTTTGAAATTCACACATATATCATATGAAACAAAACTTTAAATTTCATCGGAGTGGTGTATTTTGTTTTATAATAGAATCAAACTATTAAACAAAATGTGCATTAAGCCAATTTTCAAGAATATATTTTGATTTTTCAATTAATGTTTCAATGAGAACATGCCGTGTTAGTATTAACTATTTGATAAAAATTAAAAAAAATAAACGTTGAATTTATATTTACTGGCTGTTCTATAAATGAACATTTCTGCAATTAATTTTAAACATAAACTGTCAATTTAAAATCTAACTTGATCAATCGTTTAAGGTGACTATTAAGAAAAAACTTCCTTTCTCTAGGCATATACCATTTTAAAAGAGCTTTTCTCCCATCATCTAAACTTTTGATTGCCTTTGACCTTAGATGCATCTTGTGAACAAAACAAATTGTACTAATATCGGGGACTAAATATTTATTTATGGGAAGATATCTTGTGAATCAGTTAATTCCAAGACCAATAGCTAGTAAAAAATATTTTCTGCAGATACTTTTCTTAGAAATGTCTTTTCTCTGTAATTACTAAAGGTTTATGGTTCATGTAGAATTTTTACACCGTTGTAACAATTCATGGTGTTCCTTTGCTTAATCCCTTCTCCTCAATATTTCATATTATCACATTTGTTACACAACTTAACTTCTACAAATATTAAAAAAAATGTTGCATTTTTTGTTATTGTAGAGTGAGTTTTAACTTATTTTATTTTAACACTATAACAGAATCAAACAGATTTTTTTCACTGCAAATTCAAACATTTACAAAAAAAGTATTATTTTAAATAGAATTTATTTAATTTGGTTGGATATAAATGTAATTTATTAACATTCAGTAAAAATCCCTACACAGTGATAAGATTTTAATATGAACATAAACTCTGCCAATTTGTAATAAAGAGCTCAGTGTTCAATGTAACTAAGGTCAGTTTGCTCTGCTTCTAAACTGTGTACCTTGGGTTGTGGATTCAAGATGCAGTTACTGCTGCTACTTTAACCTTACTATTAATACTGATTCTTTGTCTTCGTTAGTCTAACTGGCATAATGTATGGACTTAAAAAAAAATTAAAATGTATGGTAAAATGACCTCATGAATGTTACGTTGCTTTGTGTTTGTGAAGTATATTTTTTTGTATATTTTGTTTTAATTTGCATTTTTTTGCATTGATGACCCACGATTGCATAGACTGCTTACTTTATGATGCCGAAAAATCCAAAACATATCAATAAGACATTAAAATAATATTTGTGTAATTGTAAGTTTTGTATATGCATTATTATACTGTAAATTTTATATTTGCAAACATACATTTTTAATGACATTCATACAGCCATATAATGAAAAGAATACAATTTGTATTTTATTTTAATTATTGTAATATTAAAGGGCACCAACAATAATTAACATAACATTGACTTAGTTATCCTTATTAAAAAAAACTCTGAAATACTTTAGCAACATTGTATCAAAGGTATTATTTTTTCTACATCATACTTATATACTTTTGCACAATTGGTGACAGAGTTACAAATCAAATGTTTTCTTTCTTCAACAACACCACGATTACAATTTCACCCTAAATACAATCTGTACATACAATCCTACGCTAAATTGTTAAAAATTTACTTCAGTCAGGTTATTTAGAATCATTAACTGAACTGCAACTACATTTAAAATGGATGACTTTTATCAACATTCCCTGTCACGAGGTATCACTAATCTTAAGTACTAGATTTGTTATCCAATAATGCCAACTTAAGAAAGTTAAAATAATAAAACAAGTAAAACTTAAAAACTGTTTATTTTTTGGCATAATTTATCAGACACAATGACGTCTTCAAAACTTACAGCCAGAGATAAATACTGGTAAAACACAGATACTTTAAGAAAGAAGATGTAATTAAAACAAAGATATAACAAATCTTGTTATACATTTTTGTTGGGGGTAGGGGGTAAAAACAAAGGATAATTATAACTAATTTAAAATATTGTGTTATTAAAAAACAGTGTAATCTCAAAACACTACATCTTAATTTAAAACAATTTTAAATTAATAAAAATATTTTTATCAATATAGGCATAGGTTTTTTTGTATATGTAGTTCCTATTTTTATATGCTGTAAGTTCTATGGTTCATTTATATTGATGAATAAATGCAAATACATGTTCACCATAAAGAAGAGCCTGATTAACATTGAAATAAAAATCAAGTTCAAGAAATAAAAATCTGTTCTTGAAAGTATCCGAGAGTGTGAACAATGCACCAGTAAAACTAACTATCAAGTTATTTGATGAGGCTAGCCAAATAATGTAAAACGTATCTACAGGCAGCGCGTGAAAACTAGTTTAGCGACACCATTTGCTTTGGAATAAACTGTTTTTGCAAATCTCAGCCTGTACTCTCCTTTGTTCCTTATAATCAATTTTACATAATCAATTTCTCTGCAACAATCCATTTTGATTTTTTTCATTATTTCTTAGATATTGTTTTGTTTTAAATCTTTTAAATGTTTGCATCTTGGAAGAAATATAAAATTTAATTAACAATACAGGCAGTTCTAAAGCTTGAAGGTGGAATTGGTGAAAAGAGGAACATGACAATCTGAATAAGTTAATGTAATAAATATAACAGTTTGTAATGTTTAACAATTGCACATAATGACCTCCAAACGTAATATAATATTTAATAAATAACTTAATGTTATAGCTTCCTCTTCAGCTTATCAAACTAGAAAATTACTTAATGTCAATGATATGAAAATATGGCATTTGATACCCAAAAAACTTTAGTTAATTGGTTTTTAAGTGATACAGTGTTTTATTCATTGATGTCATATTGGGTAAGTTCTAAATTTTACCACTTTTGACAGCAATAAGTTTTGTTTATGTAAAAAAACAATGTTCAAAAACATAATTAAATCTAAAAATGTATTATTTACAACCCAAAACCCGCTACAATATGAAATCCGAAACACTACAACAGCGAAAACAATAAACGTAATAACAAAAGGTAATAACAAAGGAAGTAAAACTAACTAAAAAGATAATTTTTAGTTGTTTTTTTTAAATAAATCAAAAAAATAAGATATAATAGTAACTTTTTATAGGTACTAAAACTATCCAAATTTTATAATGTTTAATTTCCAGTTATGGTACCTAATAATATTATATTTAAATAAAACATATTTATCTGTAGAGATATTTCTAAGAAGTGTATAACTGACCTGAACAGTAAAAAATAATCTACATTTTGCTTTAGTAACTAAAAAAAAGTTTTAATTATCAATTTTATTTTTTTTTTAAATCACAAATTTAAATGGTTTTTTTCCCTAATCCTAAACATAAACTATTGTAATTTTTTTCAGCTCTAAAGAAATAGTGAAAAGGAAACAGTACCAAAAACATTTTCTTTAATTTGTATTTGGATACTAGAGGGCTGTAATGATTATAAGACCCCTAATAATGGCTTATCTAAAGTAATACTCCAATGCCATGACCAATGTCATAAGTAGGGACTCATGACCAATTTTTGACAAACTCTTTTTATTTATAATTTGGAATACAACTTGACTTTGAATCTCCATAATTTGTAGAAGTGATTTTGAAAAATCATAGACTTTAGATAGCGAAGTAATCTAACAGGTTTAATTTTTCAGGTCATACATTCAGACTTTTTAAATTTTTGTTGTAGTGAAAATTTAGTTCTAATGTAAAAATAGTGTTGATTAATGAAGAATCAGGCGATTATTGTATTTAATTAAAGAAACAATGTTTTTAAGAGAAAAACAATATTATTTTATATTAAGAATTGATAATATATCTATTTTATATTTTTTTGAGAGAGAGAGAGAGAGAGAGAGAGAGAGAGAGAGAGAGAGAGAGAGAGAGAGAGAGAGAGAGAGAGAGAGAGAGAGAGAGAGAGAGAGAGAGAGAGTTTTGTTGCAACTGTTTCATAAGAATTTTCAAGAAAATGTTTAAAAAAATCTTCTGCTTTGTTCTGCTTCAACTTTTTAAAACTTTTTCTAAATGGAGAAAATCTTTTGTAATCTCTACCTCTGATTAACACAATTAAAATAATACTGATTAAAAAAAAATAATTTTCAATAATTTCATTAGCATCATCATCAAAGAAATTACATAAAAAAACTACATATTCCTAGTTACTGAGAAGAAGAAAAAACTCAGATTCTGTAAATACTCTAAATTTGTTTGAAAGAAGAATAGTGTACAAAATATAAATAGCCTTTTTTGAATGAGAGTACACAGCAACATGGAAATAAAAGAGTTGACTGAGAAGGAAGACATGAAATTTGTCATTAAAATTGTCAATGAAGACATTGAGATTGAGGTGGTTGGACCACATTGTCCAAATGTGATAGGACCTCAAAAGTGGTGATGAGCAGAACTGATGGCCAAAGGTGAAAGGAAAGACCAAGAAGAAAATGAAGCAGGTTCCTACAAAGAAAAGAATCAGAAATTGGAAACACATGCAATAGCTAGGCATAACAAAGAGACAGTAATAGAATGTATTAATGGTTAATGTCAGAGATAGGATATTGTGTGAGTTTGCTTTTATTTAAAATTATTTCATGTAGTAAATACTTCAGCAAAATTCAGAGAAGAACTATTAGAAATTAACCTCATTAACTCATTTCTCTGGCTCTGAACCTATGGGGCAGGGGAGGGTGTATTGTTAAAGTTGCAGTTAAATATTTAAATACTTACACCACTGTCAGCTCTTCCTTCGCTGTAGTGCTAGACGTTGTTATGATGTCTACTGAATCAAAATTCCAGGTTTTACAATAGAATTTTCTAGAAGATAAATGGTGCTCAAGTTTACAAGTCACATATTTGTAATTAATTTCTAAAAACAAGAACCACTCTGATGCATGATTTTATGAGTGTTTTTAAGAATCTATAAGACGCTCACCAAAATAATTATCACTTCAGTTGTTTTTGAAAAAAACAAGTATACACTTTCGGTCTTACCATAATTTTTTTTGGAAATATGCTTTCGAAGAGTTCTTTCAATTAAAAAAATTGCCTTATTGTATTCAGAATTACAATAATCAGAATGAAAACGAATATTCAGATACTGAACAAATAACATACCATTCTAAAAACTACAAAAAAATGGAAAAAATCAACACAGTGTGGAAGACAACAATTTTAAACATAACCAATGTGTAATAATGTCTTTCGAAAAAACATATTGCACATACCACGATACCAAACAAAAACAACTTAACCAACTTTCACAGCATAATCTTTGGCATATTTATAAATCAACAAATGTTTACATTGCACTGTTTTGTTTGTTATCTTAAATCTATGTCCCTTAATAATTACAGTAGTTATTTTTGAGTATAATAAATGGACAGGTGGACTATACTCTTGTCTAGCTACGATTAGAGTACCGCATGTAGTTGAAAATGGACGACTTGTTTACATTTCTGAAACAGAAATATTAAGCAATTAGTTATAAAAAACAAAATATTATTATGATATATGGATAAACACTTATGTAACTGATATTTCATTCAAAATTAGGTCATGTGGCCAACAACGTGGAGCGCAGTTGTGCTGAGCGGAACGGACTACGCATTCGAAACCAAACCTATTGTTTTTCACGTAACTGTGGCCACTGAAAGTGTAATGGAGTTGAGCAGAGTCAAGCGGTGTCACTGGATTCCACTTTGCTTTCAGTGGTTGTGCTAACATTAAAAACAATAGGTTAGGTTTAATAAAATGCATAATCTGTTCTCCTTGGTGCAACTCCGCTCCACATTTGGTGGCAACCCAGCCTTAATGTCTAAACTACTGGACATATATATATTTCAGTGATACATTATTCAAGATAAACAATGAAAAATCATGATGTATGGACCATATCCTTTGTCAGTAATAATAATAATAATTACAACAGTTATAAGCAATTAAAATTTTACTTACACAAATAATGTTACATACATATGTTCCTTAATTAGTTTTATTTACGGAAGTTAGGGTAAAGCAAGAGAATTATAGGAAATAGCGTGTACAATACAGCTTTACTCAAACATTAACGTAAGTTAATAAGTAGGCTATTTATTATAGATTATACTCTGAAAAAAAATTAGGAAAATAATCTCTAGCATGTTTACAAATCACATACCAGATTAGATTTTTTTTTTTTGGTGTTTAACGTCCGACTTAACCACCAGATTTTTTTTTTACCAGATTAGATTTAACAATAATCACACACATATAGTGTTTCATAATATTTGTATAAATTATACTTATGTAATACAATGTTTTTATACTAACTGTTTAGTAGTTATGAAAAGAAAAAAAATGGAGTCTAGATATCCACAATGTAACCTCTAAAGCAATTAACTTGGGCAAAAAGAGACAAATTAAAGTACAAAATTAAATAAATATTCAGCCATTCTTAATGCCTATATTACTATCACTTTTTTAAAACAGAATTTGATGGACAGAGTATACACCAAAGGCTGACTGGCTAAGGGGGAGCTTACTTTTAATATGTGGATACGGAATACCAGGCGACTTGCAGTTTTATTTAACCTCTTCTATACATGCAATGCTCTGTATGCTTGGACATCATTCCTCCTTAGCTACTTGTTGAACCTAAATAACAGGAGTTACTAAAACAAAAAACCCTAAGGGACTTGCAGAAGTGGAAATAAGAGTTTCACTTATTCCCATAGAATCCACCAGTACCGAATGGCAGTAGACTGTGGGGATGCTTGGCGGACAAACCCAACCAGCAATACAAGAAGGAAAAACGTAGTGAACTTGTGGATGTAGACCTAGAAAGAGAGAAATTGAAAAAGCACTTAATCCTGTGGAATCCACCAACATTAAATTGCAGCTGATCGTGAGGATGATGGGCTGACCTATTTAACCCAATAGAAGTAGTGAGTGATAAGATAAAGCGGTATCAATGGGGTTACCAGTAAAATATGACTGATGGAAACCTATCAGGAATCAGGTCACAAGTGAGGAATGTAGGTAGAGTTTGTAAGTCATTAACAACCAAAAAAATTCCTCAAACTTTAGGGGATTGAAATGTGATGAGAGTATGCCAGAGGCTGAGACAAGGAAAAACCTTGGTACACCTTGGCTTATAGGAATCTGTATTCCAAGACAGCCAGAAATGTTCTGAAAGTTGTTAAGATGATCATAGTGCCATCTAACTTCTCAAAGTCTGAGTTGTCTAAAGAAATAATGGAGGTGATCCAAAAGATTATCCTGGGGAGGTTTTGTTTACACCCAAGATCCTTCTATAATCCTTCTGTAAAAACAGGACACTCCTGTCATCACTTTCGCAGATGACAGGCTCAAGCAGAGTTGGTTTGAAAGCAAAGTCCTTCGCATTACGTTGATGGGGAGCCTAGATATGAAGGTGGTGTTGGCCAAGGCTGTATTCCAGATGGTGAAAGTGATTGTCTGGATCCTAAACCTCCTAAGCCAGCTAAAACCAAACGATGATCCTGGGTAAATAGTGACTCAGAGCATCATAGGATTCACTATAGTGGTCTCAGGTGCACATCACAGGTTAAGAATGTACCAGGAAACTGTGTGTACATTATGCAGGAAGGAAGAGGAAACTGCAGACATATAATCTGTGATTGTGAAGCTCTTGCCAGCAGGAGGCAAAGGGTGTTTGGCTTCCAAGACCCTGAGGACCTCCAGCAGAAAAAAAGTAGTTGGTGGAGTGATGGAATTAAATGTGGTCTGCTGAACAAAAATGTAAGAGGTTTAAGTTGTAGGACCACTTATCACACAACCCCTTAACCTCATATGACAAATCTTCAATCTACATGGCTGGTAATACTTACACAAGTTATATAAAAACATATTTTAACATTTCAACAATTTCATTTCATGTTATTGTTTTGAATTAATGAAATGTACTTAATGTATACAGTAACTTAATTTAATTTAAGTAAAGTAAATTTAAAGTAAATAAATTTAATTTATAAAGTAATTTATTTTAAACAGGTACAATGTAACAAAAACAAATACAACTTGGTACCTATGGAGCTTGTATCATGATTAAACAAATCTATATGTATGTACAATATTCTTAGATAAGCTAAAATGTCCCCTTTTCCATCATACTCTCAGATAGGAATCCTACTTTTTTATACCAATTTAAAAAAAAAGTACAAGTATTTTACTTGGCAAATAAATTAAGTGAAAGTTATAAGTTGCTTCTTCATCAAATAATACTTGATCGACACTGACTTCGAAAGTAATGGGTCAATGTTTTTTATAAATGAAACTATAAATTCTGAATCTGATGCAAGTGAAGCCATCTCATTAGTTAGTGGTGATGAATTAAAACCAATGTGTTGGACAAACAAACAGAGAACTGATTTTGAAGCTAAAATTCTCTTTAGCAGTGATGGAGTTTGGCTGTGATGCATTCAAAAATGTCTCAAATTTAGGTGTTGTGAAAAGTCAGTGACTTAAACACAGTCAACATTAGGTAATGTTGACACACATCCTCATTAAGCTGATTAGTCCTGTGCCTACAGCACAAAATTTTCAAAAGCACAAACAGTAAAAAATAAATCAATAATGAACAAAGAAAAAAAATTATAAACAAAATTAATAAATGGGAGGGAAGAAAATTGAATAAATAATATAATTTTTCTTTAACACTACCCAATAAGCATAAGATAAATATTTTGTTTCAAGTCTACCTAATAACATCACACTTAATATCAACTAACTATATTAATTGTGTATTACCTATAATAGATTTGTATAACAAACGCTTGTATCTGTAATACATAATACGACCTATAAGTGTAACTCAAACTTTAATCAGAATTAATTAATTTTTAATTGTAACTATCAATCTCTTACTTTCTATTCACATATTTTCACTATGATAATTTCTTTTACGAGGGTTGTTCGTAAAATAAGGTTCCCAATAATTTTTCACAATGAAAAACATGTTTATTTGCATTGAATTATACATTTTTGGAAAGATTACACTTTTTCTCTATTTTTTCAACATAATCGCCTTTGAGACTGATGAATTTTTACATATGATGAACCATCTTTTATATGCCTGAGTCGAAAATCTCTCCCACCGCGTTGCAAAGGTAACTTAAAACTTCATTCAGCTCCTCTCCAGTACTGAAATGTGTCCCACCAAAGTGTTTCTTCAAATTAAGGAAGAGATGGTAGTCACTTGGGGCTAAGTCTGGTCTGTAGGGTGGTTATGTGACAGTATCCCATCCAAATTGGTTGATGAGATCGGTTGTTACATGGGCGGTGTGCGGATGAGAGTTGTTTTGATAGAAACAAACTCCCTTCTTGAGTATGCCTCTCCTCTTGTTTTGAATTGCGCAGCAAAAGTTCTTTAACATCTCACAGCGACTCTGGATGTTTCCACTGACGTGATTGTTCTTTCGTTTCCAGTATCATGTACTGTACTCAGGTCTCGTCCTCAGTGACAATGGAGTCCTAGAATTTCTCGCCATGGGTTTCGTGGGCTTGAAGAAATTCACGGCCACATCAATCCGTTGCCGTTTGTGGTCTGCTGTAAACTTTCTTGGGACCCATTTTGCACAAACCTTGCTATACCCCAAATGGTCTGTCAAAATTTTATCCATGCAGATCTTGCTGACATCATGGATTATCTCGGAGAGTTCTCAAACAGTTACCCTTCGATCGTTCAGCATTGCTTCTTCCATTTTCGCAACATTTTGTCCGAAACAGATGGCCATCCGGAAAGCTGTTCATCATGAATGTTTGTACATCGTCTTTGAATTCTCTGCACTATTTTCTCATAGACTTCACACAGTTGGATATGAATATCCACCAGCGCAGTGTTTTTTGCACACAAAAAACGAATCACAGAGCATAATTCGCACCTGGTGGGAGACAGAAGAGAAACTCTATTATTACCAGCTACCAAGCCAAGACTGAGAGTTGCAGACCACTCACGGAGTGGGGATTGGGAGTGGGGGAACCAAGCTGCAAGCCACGGTCACCGGATCCCATGTAACAACCTTCGCAGTGACTATAGCACCTTGCGAACCTTACTTTACGAACAGATCTCGTACATTGTATTATCAATTTATGTCTTAAAAAAATTGTATACGTGTATTAAGTATTGATAAATAATAATAAGTTTTTAATATTCTTGGAAATGTAGGATTGGCAGCCGACACAAAAAGTACCTACAAGCGTTAAGAACATAAATGCTCTCTACATGTACAATTATCCTTGAGGAAACCAAAAGACAAATACAAAATCAAATGTCCATAGAGTCTAAAAGAGGATTTTCAACAATGAATTTGATAATGATCCTTTCAATGTGTTGTTACCCTTGTTGTCACATATACAGCCACTGTGTATTACTACTGTATGACTTTATATTTGTAAGAACTGATGGTCAACCTAATTATGACTACTAATGGAGATAAATAGTTTTTTCTTGAAAACAGTTATCATGTTTTACATGGGAATTGAGCTCTGTCTGAGAAGGGTCAGTTCAAACATTAGTACTTTCCTCAAAAAATTCCATCTGTCGCTAACTCACTGTAACCATACACAATGCATTAGTTCTTCTAAAAAGAAAAAAAAATATTTGCAGATTAAGAATACACTGACAGCATACTGTTGGGAAACGAGTTGAACTTGTGTGCTAATCTAAGAAATAGGTCCTACGTCTACTTTAACTCAAATTGTTTATATTTTTGTAAGAGACATATTAAAGGTTTGCAATAATTAATAAGTAAGCTGTTACTATACCAAATAATGAAAATAGTTAATGCACATTAAACTAATAATAGACTGACACTAGTTTAAACTCATAACTTTTATTATACAAATTTTAGACCCTATACTACTTCAGCATCCCATTTATTTAAAAAAAATAATAAACACTTTATTTCACTATTTTGTACTTATTTATCACTTTATTTTTCTGAGTTACTAGTTAACCTTATTCGATAAACTACTACGTAAAACCAACACAAGACTTGAGTAAATATTAAAAGATAAAATCATACCATCTACTATTTTTTCAAGAAAATAAGTTTTTAAAATAAACTTTTTTAAAGTAATATTTAAATTAAATTATTTGGTGACAAGTATTAATAAAAACAATTATTTCAACATTTGGTGTATAAAATCCCTTGACTCATGTTTGTAACTGAAATTTAAATATATTTTATGAATCACACAATTACATTTAGAATGTTAAGATAAAATTTGACAAGGTCAGACATTATGTAATTAACATCTATTAAAACGTCTATGCTATTAAGATGATATTTTAAAGAAAATTTTACAATTATAGACCAGTATAAATTATGAATGAAGTGGGTATTTTCATACAAGATCAATGCTAACTACAATTGATGCAGTGACACAATTTATATTTATTTATCTTCCATAGAGCTCACAGTTATTCAGTCTATTTTATTGACTTTGTTCTTGTTTAATGATCTACATGGATGACCATCACCCATACTGGAAGCATAGGACAATCATTGATTTATTCTCTACTTTTTGTAAAAAAAGAACCCTACTGATGATTAATTGTAAAAAAGAACCCTATTGATGATTAAAAATAACATTTTTACAATATGTTTTTTTTTATGATTAAACAATCCTTGTTTTGGTAACTTTTACAGTCCAGTAACCCTTGATAACTGTTAAAAGTTCTTATAATTGAGTCAATCTGTTGGAAAGACATTAGTGTAAAGTAATGGGCCAAGTAATAGTTTTAATGAAAATTGTCACAAATTTTCAGTTATTGACGTAGAATCACAATAATTTGACGTATGTTGCAAATAACATACATAACGTACACACAAAGCCTATACATACCCTTGTGATAGGCTAATATACAAATAATTAAAATTTGACTTCATCAGCAAAGTCACTAAAATACAAATATTGTTTAAAATAGGACTATCAAACTGTTGATACATTGCAACATTTTCCCTTTGGAGTAGTTAAATGATACCTTAGCTGCCAATGATACCTTAGCTCATAATAGTTGCTCAATAACAGGATGGAGTAGACACATATGTTCCGCCCCTCTAATGGGCAGTCTGTTGATAGAATAGTGTTGGATCATCTCAGGGATAGTGTTGAAAGGGCTGCTGAATTGACCGAGAATGTACTTCCCCGTGTCTCTACATTGCTGGATCCTCATGTGCATGAAACCTCGAGCACTCCTGACAACGAAACAGTTATTATTTTACAAAATCATGATACTTTCTTAGAACACTGTTTATTCAATTTTAATTTTTGTCATTTCAAATTAAACAAATTATAGATAAAATTACCACCAATAAGAAAGTTTGTGTTTAAAATTTACACAAGAGACTTGTAGGTTATGCCAAATGGTAAACTAAACTAGAATTTCTTGCAATAGTTCATTTTCTAACTATACTCAACAGGGGTTTTAACCTTGGGGAGGAAAATCATAGGAAAGTTATTATCATAGGAAAGTAAAGGTGTTATTATCAAATATTTCTTTTGTAAAAAACATATAATAAAGAACATTAATCAAAGGAAAAACGAAGAAAATGGAAGTATATTGTTTTAATATATGAAATAAAAAAATGAAATTTACTGTAAACGCAATTGTAATATTTATTGAAAAGTATAAACATAGGAAAGCATAACCTCAAAAAAAATATGTCACTCCTAATTCATTGTGTGTGTGTGTGTGTGTGTGTGTGTGTGTGTGTGTGTGTGTGTGTGTGTGTGTGTGTGTGTGTGTGTGTGTGTGTGTGTGTGTGTGTGTGTGTGTGTGTGTGTGTGTGTGTGTGTGTGTGTGTGTGTGTGTGTGTGTGTGTGTGTGTGTGTGTGTGTGTGTGTGTATAAATTTACTTGTTTTGTGTGTATAAACTGCAATTATCATGTTACTGCAAAATGAATATGTCTTTTGTGCTTTGAACTTCCACACTAAGTACAGAAATAATCCAACTGAAGCATTGATAGTTAGCTGCAACAATTAGTTCAAAAGGACTATTCCTTTGTCTTAATGTTCAAGTTATGTCCTGTTTATGTCTGAATGTTTAAGTTAAACACAAATACTACAAGAGGCAGCAGAATGTACACAAACTATACTTACAGTCTTAAACCGTTGACAACTCAGGGTAATTCATAAATATGGTTTCTCAGAGCATGTATGTAAATAAGCAGCTTTGTTTTAAGCCATTGAAATTACAGTCCCATAATTTAAACCAAGAATCATGCCTAATTATTTGGAATTTTTTTTAACTGAATTGAAAGGCAGATTAGAAAAAGATGAAATCTTCGAGCAAATAATGTTTATCTTTTGTGTACTACCTATGTAAAATGAGTTAGCCACCATAATCATAAAGTTTACAATAAATAACGAAAACCTACATTTAACAAGAAAACATGTGACTTTCCTAAAATAAACGTGCTGCAATGTTGTTCTACGTCATGTACCAAGTGTATGGATCAGAAAACAATCACTTATATATACTTACGAACTGCCTCAGGTACAGAACGATATGTTAAAGATGTCCTTCAGGAATATTTTGGATCAGCTGAGCAGCAGAAAGTGATATTCACTAATGCTAACTTGATCTCAACATACACAAGATATCAAACCATGGGACTACCAAATCAAAGACTGTGTTTCTGTACCTTTCCGACTCAAAACACCTAAAACACTGTATCACTGATGCTGTATCAAAAATATATGGATATTCTATACCAACTGGATATTTCTTGTGTCACTAATCAAGATAACACTAAGCACTTATGAAAAAATGTTGTTTTTTGTACTTTTTGAAGTAAAAATCTTTTTCTGAAACCATAAAGCTATAAATGAAAAAAATTACTTTTCCTTTTATTTTGGATCGAATGTTCTTTAATTCACTTGTCCTGCACAATTTATAAGAATATTTCACATTGCTAATGCAGCACATAGGACGAAAGCCAAAATGAGTAGGGGGTGCAGAAAAAAGCACAGTTTATAGGGGTAATAGTACACAATGCTCATTGGGAGGGGAAATGGATCATTACTTCACATAATGGCTCAACCAATTTAAGTACACTCATGTCTTTACAATCATTGCTTGTGAGCGGAAATGGTGGCCTTTAGTTAAACTGTGCTTTAGTCTAGGGTGCCTACACATTGCAATTGTACAGTGGGTTCAAAACATAATTAGTCTCATATATGTGTGTGTGTGTGTGTGTGTGTGTGTGTGTGTGTGTGTGTGTGTGTGTGTGTGTGTGTGTGTGTGTGTGTGTGTGTGTGTGTGTGTGTGTGTGTGTGTGTGTGTGTGTGTGTGTGTGTGTGTGTGTGTGTGTGTGTGTGTGTGTGTGTGTGTGTGTGTGTGTGTGTGTGTGTGTGTGTGTGTGTGTGTGTGTGTGTGTGTGTGTGTGTGTGTGTGTGTGTGTGTGTGTGTGTGTGTGTGTGTGTGTGTGTGTGTGTGTGTGTGTGTGTGTGTGTGTGTGTGTGTGTGTGTGTGTGTGTGTGTGTGTGTGTGTGTGTGTGTGTGTGTGTGTGTGTGTGTGTGTGTGTGTGTGTGTGTGTGTGTGTGTGTGTGTGTGTGTGTGTGTGTGTGTGTGTGTGTGTGTGTGTGTGTGTGTGTGTGTGTGTGTGTGTGTGTGTGTGTGTGTGTGTGTGTGTGTGTGTGTGTGTGTGTGTGTGTGTGTGTGTGTGTGTGTGTGTGTGTGTGTGTGTGTGTGTGTGTGTGTGTGTGTGTGTGTGTGTGTGTGTGTGTGTGTGTGTGTGTGTGTGTGTGTGTGTGTGTGTGTGTGTGTGTGTGTGTGTGTGTGTGTGTGTGTGTGTGTGTGTGTGTGTGTGTGTGTGTGTGTGTGTGTGTGTGTGTGTGTGTGTGTGTGTGTGTGTGTGTGTGTGTGTGTGTGTGTGTGTGTGTGTGTGTGTGTGTGTGTGTGTGTGTGTGTGTGTATTGCTCTGGTAAATCATTTGCACAGAATACAGAAAGGAGACTTAGGAAAGTGTACAATGTGTAAGTATCTTTAAGGATTATATGACTGTATGAATTAGTGCAATCAGTTTAAACTTTATTATTTCTTTCATGACTTCTAAAGTCTATGGTGAAACAAATATCACTTTTGCAACTTTTATTCACTTGAACTGGTGATATAAAAAAGAAATTAATAAAACTGTTTTAAAATGCTCTCCAAAGTATGGGAATTTTTGATTTTGAAAATACAGTAAGAATTTAAATCATTTATGCAAAAGTTTAACGATTATTTAAACAGAAAACCAGGAATGATTTAAATCTGATTTGTTTTGCAGTTGGTATTAAAAATAATTTGTAACCTACTTCAATGATAAAGAGTAATCCAGACGAGAACTTTCACTGTTTCGGACCAAATAACTGCCTTCCTCAGTGTGACGTAAAACGTTCTCTGCTTCTAAACGAGTGATAACACCATGATACCATCTGAAAGTGAAACAACATAATCTTATATTAGTAGTATTAATGTACCAGTTTGTGCTTGTATATGCGTTTGCATGTGTAAAAGCTTGAGAATTGTGAAATCTTACATTATTGTAAAACTCAATTTACATCCACTTCCAAAATGTATGTATCATGCTACGATTTATACTGGGATTTATACTGGGAATATATTTTTCCAAAATATATTTAACATGAATATTCCAAAATTTTCAAAAATTCAATTTATATTATTAAAAATTTGCTTACATTTACTTTAAGGCCTTACATAAAAAGAATGTATATTTCACAAAAAAAAATAACAATAAACAATTTTGGAGCTTACTTACGTAAAAAACCTAGTACATCAACAATGAGAAAATCATAAGCCTAAAATTTTACAAAATTGGTATTATAGATTTTGTCAAAAGATGCATAACTCAAAACAGAAAACAAGAAATACAGTAGGCTATGACCAGTATTTTCATAGTAAATTCATAGTCGTTTTTTATGATAATTTAAAATTATTGTTAACTAACAATAACAAAAAAGGGGTTTGTTGTATCCATAGTTATCACAAACAGTAGTAACCAGTCTCAAACCTATGTACACGTTTGAATTTTAGCAAATTTGCAGCTACAATTCACTAGCAAAAATAAATGTTAAAATATCATTTGTGCAGACGTAAAAACTCACATACAGTAATATGAGCAAAATCGGCAAAGCTATTTAATTGAAATATGGAGATAAACAAACAGAAACAATTTGATTCCTTGGAGCTCAAAAATTACATGCTTATTTAAAAATTCATAATTTATATAGTTTGTCAAATTATTTTTTTTGTGTGTTTAACGTCTGACTATTGTGCACACTTGGGCTAATGCATATGAGTAAGAAAATAAAGTCAGTGAAGTTACAAAGTTACCCTTGTCTCTCGAGAGGTAAATCCACCTCGACATCTTCCCCCGCGATGGCGGCGGACGTCTCCCCTAAATTCAAGGACAAACCAAGAGGTCGCGGTTGCTTGCTAGTTTCCAAGTTCAAGGTTAATAAAGGTCTGCTCATATTTGGCACTGAAACAAAGTAAACAAAAATATTGGTTTATGTCAAAACATCGTGATCAAATTTATTCCCAACTACATTAACAGACGTTCGAATAAATGGTGGAAAGTATGGAACAAATTTCTTATCTTTTATATTATTAAGCTACACATTCCTATCGGTATTGTACCAAAAGTAAGAACCTGTGTTATTCAAACTACACATATATACCTAGAGGTTCGTCAGAACACCAGGGAACTCTCACGCCTCATTATTTTCTATTTTAAAACTTAACATTAAAATAAAACCGACTTAAAACCGATAAAAGATCTGTAAACAAAATTTCAGGAGCAGTATGAAGTCTCCCCATTAGAGTGCAGCACAATGTAGGCATAGATGACAAATAATTGTATTTGTTTTAAAACAGCTGATTGCAAAACAAATATTGCTCAAAGTAATATTAAATTGTTGACTACTAATATACAAGACTTCAATAATTATTGACCTAATCTGTTGGGAAAATAGAGTCAGTAAGACGATGTAGGCCAATTCCATTATATAAATGTTATTAAATAAAAAACTCTGATTTTATTAAACAGTAAATACTGTAGCCTAATGTAGGTTTGTAATGTGATGGTTGTGTGTGTAAATATTTCAATAACGTACATTGTTCTTTAGTCATTAATTGTACATGCTATAGTTTCAAATATGAAAGTAGAACAAAGTAAGGCCTATTGTATTAAATAACCTAAATATAATGAATAACACTGTTTTATTAACAGGTCATACAAATATTAAATATAGCTATAATGTCTATTTTAAATCGAAATTCATATTTACAGGAAATAGTAGGCCTGCATGGTTTTGCAACGATTTCACTAAGTACCAATATGTACGAGTATTCTTAAAGTATTGACTTTACGATTACTGTATTACAGTAATTAAATAGCAGCCAATAGTACAATTTGAATTATTTTATTTACAAAATACATGTTTTTTTTACGTTCAATCACGAATTACGATTTCATAAAAAAGTCCTAAGCTCTTTTCCTTTTCGTTCGAGTACCAACAAGGAAGTTATGATTGCCACATACTTCATAGGTCACGTCGAACATTGTTTGTAAAGAGGCTATGAAATTGTTCAACTTCTTGCTGTACATTGTTTTATGTTACTCGTTTCTTTTTCCCTTTAACTATGAAAGGTCGCATGGAACCACTAATATTCAATAATTAAATTAGTTCAAAGAAATTAGTCCGAAAATTCTGCTTCAACCTGAAATCAGCAAAAAATCAAAACAAATGTGTGTGTGTGTGTGTGTGTGTGTGTGTGTGTGTGTGTGTGTGTGTGTGTGCGCGCGCGCGCGCGTGCGTGAGTACGTGTCTGTGAAATGTACCAGTTTTGTAAGTTGATCTGATTTATACGTTTATACGTACATAATTATCCATTAATTAGGTACGTCTATAAATTAGGCAACAAAATGATAGACCGATTTTGAGAAATTAAGGTCAAACATTTAGTTTCTTAGCTCTTCTACCGGATTGAAAATAATGAGCTAAATGCTACAATTGAGTTAAATTTGATCAAAATTGTTACGACATACTTCGAGAATATTTGAATTATTTTCTTAGGGCTTTTGAATGGTAAAATATTTTAGTAAAGTAATCTTGAAAACCAAAAGAGCTGAGTGAAATAGTTTTCCGTTTATTCGCTAGTGGTACTGATTATACTGATATAGCTTCAATCTCAGTAACTGTAGCCTATAAAACCACTTCCCGAAGCTCTGCAAATGGGAAAGAAATTTACTCACGTTTCACTTTAGCAAATACTTGTATAAATCCGCTCCCAGCTTCCTGTAATATACGGGAACGCTATCCTACGGGAATTATTCATACAGGAACACAGCGCATACAGAGTAGACGTTACGCGCCTGGAGTCGGGAATCAATCCAGACGTGTTCAGATATAACATCATGTGTAGTAATGAATGCACTGACATATCACGGGGTATATTTATGGAGACTATACTGTTCTATAGTGGTTTTAAAGAGTAAAGTAAGTTACGAGGAATTATTAGACTAATAAATGCCTTGTAGTTATTGCAATCATTCATAGTTTTGTTCCAAAACTTTTTTTAAATTTTGGATGAACAATTTTGAAAAAAAATTTGAACACTTAATAAACGAATGTGGGATTTAATACTAAATACTTTTCTAAAATTGAAAATATTGCACAAAATATTTGCAACTATTAATGTGTAATTTTTAATACCATACGAAAACAATCGTGTTTTTGTTTAAAACGAGATTTAGAGACGGAAATGTTAGGTTAATGAACTAGTAAAACGTAGCTCAGTAGGTACCATAGGCCTACATCAAGTACTTGATTAGGGTATAACTCATAACGGCGAAGCAAATTTTAAAATATAAAAATTAGATTAGTTTTTGTTTTTCGCCAAATTAAATTTCTTTTATAATTTGGTAAGCGGATTTCAGTTATGAATTTTCATACGAGTAAAACAAATTAGCAAAATGTGGGTGAGGAATTTGTGAACTTGGGACATTTGAATTTCTCACAAGGCCAACACGATGTAAATGAGACCGATTTGTTGTTGAGAGCTCTCGAGTCACAATTTTGTAGGAAACTGATTTTTTTACAATTAGAAGCAATTTATTTTAGTAATTAAAAAAAGAAAATGCATAACAGTTAATACAATATGCTATAACCTTGAACTAGCAATAATTGTGTGTGTGTGTGTGTGTGTGTGTGTGTGTGTGTGTGTGTGTGCGCGCGCGCGCGCGCGCGCATTGTCTCTTTGATACAGCTCTAAGGGAATTCCTGAAATTTTGACACTGGCGGTTTTCCGTTTAGAGTAATTCGTTTTTCAATTTTCCAAAAGATAATTATTGCATATTTGTAGGTTTTTCCAAAACAACACTGGTGTCGAGGTGTTATTTTCGAGAAAATTCAAATTTTCATTGGTCAAGGTCCTAATTAAAAAAAAATTCATTTTCCAAAATAGATTTACAAACACCCGTTTTTACGCATGAAATCCTGTAATTTGCTTTTCCTCGAGTTAACAACAAAGGCAGCTTCAAATTGTTTATAAGACACACATCGTAAGAAATATAAACAAGAAAGAATTACTGATAACATTTAGGCAAATAATAATCACACACAAATTAAAATACTAATAAAGAAAAAAAAATAATGCACATCCGAAATCTCTTATAATAGTAAAAAGTGTTAGTTCCTTCCCACTCCTATAGTAAAAATATGTCATTAAATTTTCTATTGAGACCAACAAAATTCCAGAAACCTCTCTATAGCGGCGAAAAACGTGCACACTTTCTACTCTTCTACCCTATTTCTCACTATGCCAACACGCCATTCGAGTGTTAAAAGCAGTGCGTAATTCGTCAACTAAATAAAGTATTTTGTGACTAGTACATTTTACAAGTAGAACATTATTTTTTTAATACGTACTTTTACAATACAGTGTAATAGCGTCTAAATGGATAATTTTATCGTTAGATGTAACGGTTAGAGTTTTGCGTGAGTTACAGAAAGGTGTGAAGCAAGCAGATGTTTGCCGACATTTTAATTTAAATAGTTTATCTGTTGTTATGATATCGAAAAGGGTTGATAAAGCGATTGCAGTAGTTTCGGCAAAAAGTTACATTTTTCTCACAATTACAGTATTTTATGAATAGTGTATTATTTAATAAATATTGTTTTTTTAAAGAATGTAGCCTACGTCGCTCAGTTTTATTTCGATAAACTTTGCACTGAGTACTTGAAATTAAAAATAGTGTATAATTTTTTACAAATAAACACATTTTATATAAGTTTTGGTTGAGGTCTCTCTATATAGCGGAAATCGCTTTATAGCGGCGAAAACTAATGTTCCCTTCAACGCCGCTATAGAGAGATTTTAATGTAGCCTACTATAAAAAAACTTCTTTTTAGAAAAATATTATTTACTGAAATTCTAAAATTGAGCGGAGCTCCGTTGTTCCAGTGTTTTATATAGTGCTGCAAATAAACAAAAGAAAATCCATTTATTGAATTTTTATATTCAACAAATGGATTATATTTTTATATTCAACAGCGACAGTACCAGTCGCTACCGCAATAAGAATTGTGTTATTTCAGTATGCCCAACTTTCCCAACATAAACATCCCTCGAAGCGTGCAATAACGTTAAACTGACTCGTCGTGGGAAAAAAACAGTGATTTCCTTGGACTGGTTGCCCCTTGAGGCCTCAACAAACTGGCAATAGGAAAGGGGAACTTTCAAGATGAAAGTCGTTTTTCACGTCACGCAGAAACAGTACACAAACTTTCTCAAATCGGATTACAATAAAACAAATTTCTGATCAGACAAGAAACCGTTTCAGTTACTCGACTGTATCACTGAGTCACCGGTATATTTGGTTGTTTTAAACGTGCCGTTTTTACAAAAATGTTTAAGAAGATTAGAAAAAATCTCGTAAATGGCTAATAATAACTGGTAGTAATCGAGAAACATTACTTTGTTTTTAGGTTAGATAACCTTATATTATGTTTATTTTATCACTGACCACACTTTCCAGCTTTGATTTTTTACCATTTAATTGAAGTATATACATTTTTTATAGACAACATGATCTACAGTCAAACATGTCAAAACTTGTAAAATACAGACTAAAATATAAAACCAAGCTCATACAAATTCTGTTTTAAACAGTTACTTACCTAATTAGTATTATGACCTACTTTTTTGTCTAGTGGTCCATTTACTCACCACGTAAAGGCTACCGCTGTTTCGAAACCTTACTGTTTCATCTTCAGGCCGTAATACAAAATATTAAATCCCTCTGCTGAGGTCATCACAAAGTTAAACAAAACATTGAAAACACACGTCACAAACACTAAACACAATTACACGATTAAAATACACAGGATAAAATTTGGTTTGGCCAAACGATAAGTACAACTCGTATGTCGTTACATTCCGGACTGCAGTCAGTGTTTGTGACGTGTGTTTTTAGTGTTTTGTTTAACTTTGTGACGACGACCTTGACAAAGGGATTTGACATTTTGTATTACAGCCTGAAGATGAAACAGTAATGTTTCGAAACAGCGGTCGGCTTTACGAGGTGTGTAAATAGACCAATAGATGGAAAAATAGGTCATAATCCTAATTATTTAAATATGTGGTCCGATGGCTATGTTGTAATAATGAAATTACTTACCATTTGTAAACTGTGTCAAAAATACAAAATGACTTTCCTTAATCACACTTCAAAGATCATTAATAGTTTATATTTTGTTAGCCTATTGGAGACTACTTGAAAAATTATAAGTATACTACGAGTATAATGTAGTTTAGGCATAAAAATAATAAACAGCCCTATATTAGTTAAGGACTTATGCGCGTGCGCAGATCATTCATAATTGGAGTAATATTCATATTAGCCTTGAGCTCTCACCTAATGTTAAAATCAGGATGTCAGAATGAAAGATGAAATGCAAGTAGTACCAAAACAAGACATCAGAACGCTCTGAACTCGTTTTTCTACAACTTGCCCATCCTCGAGTATATAAATTGCTGCAGTGACGTGCATTTACCTTACACTCGATTAACATGTCTAATTATTATCACTCGTAATTCCTACTTTAACAGATAACCTAATTGTAGTCTCAAAAGCTAAACTAAAAGTGCATGGTTCATTTCCTCTCTGATAGATAGCGTTTTACATTTTCAGTTACACAATTTCCTAAGATCTCTGAAGGATATTAGATTCAGATCCCATGTATGGATTTGTTGCGATAATATGCGCAAATCAATTCTGCGCAGCTGATTCAGATTTCGAATTATTATTCCAAATTATAGTCATTCGATTCCGAACTTTACGGTTACGAATATATTTTATCAACGATATCAAATGGTTGGTTGACCCTGAAGACTGCTTGTAATGTTTATATAACAAACGACACAATAAATGTCTAATTATTTTGCAGGGGAAAATGTACACAAACGTTAAAATAAGAATGTTCATACTGTTTAAAAATTATATTTGTATTGTTGAAGTGTAATCTATTTTAAAATACAGAGAAATTAGTGTAAATACGGAGCACCGGAGATTGTGTTCAAAATACGGAGTTGCCGTCTTAGGATACGGAGACCTGGCAAGTGTGACTCACAGAATATTTGGTAGTTTTATACGTACTATTTCATTTTTATAATTTTGAGCAAAATCCAAAAAAATCTCGAAATTCCAATAAAATACACTACCAGTAATTGTACAAACTAATTAATTACTTGTTTTTACGTTAGGTTAGGTTAGCTAGGTTAGGTGTTTATCACCGACTCATGGAATATTTTATAATTTTAAACATGCCATTTATTTTTATAATATTGAGGAAGGTCCAAAAAATCTCGAAATTCGCGTTAAATACACTGGCAATAATAGAAAACAATTTTTTTACTTTGTCTTAGTAATGTAACGTTAGGTTAGGTTTAGTTTATAACTGATTCATGGAATATTTGGAAGTTTTAAAAATGCCATTTCCTTTTATGATTTTGATGAAGTTTCAAAAATATTTCGAAATTCCTGTAAAACATATTACTTATCAGTAATTGAGCACATTAATTACTTTGTTTTTAGGTAAGGTTAGGTTATAAGGTTTATTTTGACGCGACTCATTGAATATTTGGCAATTTTAAGTGTCATTTCTTTTTATAAATTTGAGTTTAAAAAAATCTGGAAATTTTCGTTAAAATAAACCGCCAGAAATCGAGCACATTAATTACTTTATTGTCAATTTGTAACTATTTTTCTTGTCTAATTAATGGGTACAGAATACTGCGTAGTTGTTAAATATTGTTTAAAATTTTAATTATTCAAGGGAAACAAATGTATATTACAGGGTAATAGAAGAAGCTAATACATCTATTTCTTATAAATTACTGACCTATCTATTTTTTATCTATTTAACTATAAAATATCAACTGCTCTTGTTCTGTCATTGCAATAAAATGGGGGTTACATGACCCAAAAATGTAAAAACCTCACCCCTTAAAAATAAAAACCATAAAATAAAATCAAAATTTAATTTAAAAACATAGGTTATGATTTTTTTATGAATTAAAAACATTAAGAAAATCAGCCTTTTAGCCTCCTTTAATAAGATACCACATACGATATGCTATGTCAACTTTTATTTTAACCCCTTTTTTTCTATCATAAAAAAAAAATAGTTCCCTTTGACTTCTATATTTTTTCTAAGTACGTGTTCAGACACTTTACAATTACCATGTTTAATAATTTCGTGACTTATCGTTTAAACGCTAAAGATGCGTTATCAGCAGGCAGTTGGCAAAATACAGTACCAGTAGTGCTGAATTTGACTGGTTTCCGTTTTCATTTCAGAAAGAAAAATAACACACACTACACCATGTTTCTATAAAATGGCGTGTCTATCATACAATACAAATTGACGAATCACCTGTCATCCGCACATAGGTGTTAGGGACCTCCGATCGATCACTTTGCCACCGATACGCCTCCGTGATCGATCAGCTGTGAACTGCACAAGGGTAACTAACCTTAACGCGAAATTAATACTCAGTAATGTAACACATGTCGACCTTTTCAGAAGAAATCTGAAGAAACATATGTTTAAGTTGAATAACAGTTGATACTAAAGAGTTAAAAAGTCAAAATAGAACAAAACCTGTCTGTTAAACTAGTTTTGAAAAGTTTATCAAATTAAAAAAAAAAATAATAGAAATATTTCTCAAAAAATGAGACAAATATTATTTTAAAATGAAACATGTTTTTAGACGTATATAACAAACTTTAGTTCAAAACGATTAAAATTATTGAATACCACTGGGCGAAATTTCGCACTATGAAAGTTTTAAATAAACACAGCTTTTTGAATAGGAGTAGTCGTTGAGGTGAGGGTGGTGGTTGGAAGAAAGGGAAAACATTTTTAAAAAATAAATCGAAAAGCGATCATTTGAAATAATAATCACAAATTTATGAGTCATTCTAATATATACATTTCAATACAGATGATTGTTTTTTTAACAGCAATTTTTACAGGGCATTACAATACCTAGTTGTAAATCATATTTGTTGTAATCTTCTTGTACTTCTTGTATTTCATTTCCTTTAATGGATACAAACATGTTATTTGATTTAGTTACCCTTGAAAAGGCTACATAAAATTGTCCGTGAGCAAAGACGGCATTTGGTAAATACAATCCTGCTCTTTGAAGTATTTGTCCCTGCGACTTGTTTATAGTGATAGCAAACGAAATTTTAATAGGCCAACTGAAAAGGCATACTTGATACCCTCTAACTGTATTTTGACATTTTAATTGTACTTCGTATTTTATGATGTCCATTTTAACAATAGATAAAATGCACGACATGCACGATGGAAGGGGAAAGAACAAATATATTTGTATAAAAACAATGTCCAAAACATGTGTTTGAAATTCGAACTGTCAGTATAGCCCAAATAATTTATAATTTTAATGACTTTTAAATAAACACTGAAACTGTTCTAAGCACGTTATGGAAAAAAGTGACATTTGCAATGAAATTGTCTATTCGTATTAATAAGTTAACTTCATAAAATATAAAAAATATTGTGTGATTTGTGATCCCGCGCATGCGCATCCATGATGCCGTTTTGCATATGACAGTTAAAAGTGTCTTTTATGTTAAAATTTTCCACAAACAGTACGTTTTAGTGAAAAAACGTTTTTCATGTCAGAAGCCGGTTAAAAAATCTTTCTAAAGACACCTGATTTATGCCTTGTAAGTGTTGAGAAAAAGGGATGTTGACTCAAGAAATAATATTTATGATTGTTTTAAAAATTGGATTGTTATAATGATTGTTAAAAAACCGGAGGTAAAAAATATGACCTAGTCAATAATTAAAAATTGTACAGACATAGTTTCAAAAAAAAAAATCGTAACACGTAAAGTCCATTACTAAATCTTGTGAAAAACGTTATATATCTTCATTTGCACCCTCAGAGTCAGTAAGCTTTCATCTGTAGCTTCTAGCTTTTTCATTTTTAGAAAATCCTGTTCGCGATTTTTCAATTGAAAATGTGCTACTGGAATTTTAATGCCATATCCAAGAATTCCATGCGGCCTGCCCAAGTATTTCTTTATTGTACCAACCTCTACGTAACCAATAACTACACTATGTTTAAAATTCAACAATCTTCATAAAGAGGATTTAAATGTATTATGCAAAGGCACACAGGCTCATTCCAGTCATTAGCATGTGGTCTAATTTCATTTTATGGAATATTGTCTAGTTTTCGCTTAACATTGAATTTTTATTTTATTTTTGTATTTTTATAATAAATGAACATTTATTATCTTTATTTAACATTTCTTTTATACTAATTTTTTCTTAAGGGTTCCGTGAAAAATATAAATGGTTGACCATTAAGGGGTTCCGCGCCTCAAAATAGTTTGATGACCACTGCCTTAGAGCGTAAAGGACTGAATTACTACAGCGATTTTTCCCTTTAAGTTTTTTTTAAAAAAAATGTCGTATTTTGTTCATATTTTTCGAGATCCATCGGCTTCAAACTTTTCACGAATTCTTGTAATTACTTTTCACGTTTGCGGAGGTCTTTCATCGTCACTCTCAATCTGCAATAACACTTCAAAACTTACGTACAATGGTAAGTCGGTTATATCAGTTTCCTATAAACAAACATTCAAGTAGTGTTTGCAAATATAATAAATTACTACAAAAGTTTAAATTCCGCAACTACTTAACCGATTTCGATGAAATTCAGCGCACACAGCCGACCGAGTTTTCTCTTCCACTGCCGTCAGCCACATTAAGATTGAAGGCTTTTCGTCCAAGAGTAATGGACCCGGTGTAATTTTCATTATTACCGAACTGATTGATAGATTGAATAGACAGACGGACATCACGTGATTGATGGAGTATGAGGGGTGGGGGTATCATTTGTTGCTTGTTGCTTTCTTGAACCACCCCCATCCTCCCTTCAGCCAAGACGGGCAAACAGAATTATTTCTACCGAAAAGTCTTGGGTTATTGAATAAAAAGGCAATTTTGTAAGATCCATTTCGCAAAACAATTCACGATGGAATACAATTCGAAATAAAACTAGAAATTATTTATGTACTTTAGCATATTTGTATCGGAAGATTATCCGTATTAGCAGCAACTGATGTAGGATTTATCACGAGCCCATGACAAGGTGTAAGAAACCGTTAAACATGTTTGTGTGTGTGTGTGTAGAGAGAGAGAGAGAGAGAGAGAGAGAGAGAGAGAGAGAGAGAGAGAGAAAGAGAATTCGAACCAATGAAATTCGAATAACATTTTCGAATTGGTGGACATTTCAAATCTTTAAAAATCCATAAGTTTTTGTCTTCAAATACTTTTGAAAATCTGATTTCACCATCGTAATAGGCTTTAAAAGCTTTATAAATAAGAATTTTGAATTTTCAAAATCCGTTGAAATTAAGAAATTTAATCTGACGGCTGTCATGGTTAATTTTCATTTTTGAATATGATTTGAAAGTTTCAAATGCCAATATAATAAAGCTATTTTTTTGATAATTAGCTTTAATCACGTCAGCGTGACAGTTGCGTGCCGCGGTTATTTCAATGATTATGATTGAAACGATTGTAATTAAATTTGTTTAAGATATTACTAATATAATATATTATAAAGTAGCATATTTTAAAGCTCTCGATTCTTAAATTAAAGATAATGACAAAATAAAATCCTTAACTTTTAAAATACGTAATTAATAAATTCATTTTAAGGTATAGATGCAATTCACTTAAATAATTACGTTATCGCAATAAAATTATCAATTTTGTCGTAATTCTTCAGCTTATCGTTTATACGCTAGAGGCGCATAACTGACAGCCAGAAGACTATGCGAAAACATCTTTAAAACTTACACTGAAGCAAAAGTACATTTTTATTGATATAGACTTCGTGGTTTTAGGGTATTGACACAAAGCAAGATATCAAATCTCTAGAGGCACTATGTTTGTGTTATCCCAAACTTTAACCGAGTTATCTGAGAGTTCATTGGTGCAGACATTTTGACAGTCGAATCAAATCATTCCCTCCCCGCCCTAACCACTAACTACCCTGGCAGTTTGTCTATCGGAAAAACATCTTTTATTCTGTTTTACTCTTTGGTAAATATTGTTAAATTACCTTTTTTTGGGGAAATAATTTATTGTTCCACTTTGTCGTGTCCTCGATGTTTATCTAACAATATAAGTAGATCGAAAGATCTTTTATATTCATGATCCAAATGTTCGAGCAGATCTTTCTGGATTACGTCCGTCTTTCTCTGGTTTGTATGAACCCTCATAAAACTTTACTATTCCGAACTTTGTAATTTATTTTTTCATTCTAACGGAATTTTACTGTTAAAATGTTTTACTTAAAAATGTCTACAACTATCCAGAATCGTGGTAGCGATCTTAAATTTTTCGGTTTGGACAGAGCAACGATTTTCGTTTTTTTTTCTTCTAAAACACTTTATTTCACGTCCATAGGCTAAGTAATATTTAAAAACACAAAAGTGGGAAAATTACCTACAGACCGAAAAAAACGAAAAAGAAAATTGCCTTCATATACTATTATAATTGTTTGAACGTTACAGCGAATATAAAGCAATAACAGTTATCACTATAAGAACTACAACTATAGCGACAACGTGATAATGCGGATTAATACTACTTCGGTGACTCTGGGTGTAAAATTCTGCACACTCCATGCAATGTACACTGCAATGACGTCACAAAATAGTTCCGTTAAAAACTGCATAGAATCCTAACTTACCTTAAGAAATTAAATCTTCTTAAATGTTCTTGTTATAATGTTTGTTTTTGTATAATAATTAAAATATACAAAAAATGTTCTTGCTATAATGTTTTTTTAGTATAATCATTAAAAACATACAAAAATATGTTTGTTATAATGTTTATTTTTTTATAATCTTTTAAAATGTTTTTGTTATAACGTTTGTTTTGTAATGGCAGGAAATTTTGTTGTGTTTAGGGTGTTAGCGAAACAGCTGCGTGCGAAGCGACTTTTGCGTTAAATTACTTGTTTACATTTTTTTAATTTAGTCGTTATATTTTATTATTTTGTTAACTTCAGCAGCTGATGAAGCAGGAATACTTGTCACCTCCTTCTTTCTAAAAAAACACTCAGTTTTATGTTTAACAATAAACAAGCTATAAGATATCTAAAGACACGTTTTCCTACCTGACAAAACCAGTTTGTTCTCCAAAAGTTAAATCGAGTTATCGGAGAGAGTTAGCTTATTGGTGCAGACAGTGAGATCAAATCACTCCCTCCTCCTTCTTCCAGGCTGGCAAGTTAAGTCTTTGTTCGGGTTTATACTCCGATTAGTATTATTAAGTTCAATTTTGTTGACAAAAATATACGTCAGTTATGGATACCTGTCAGTCTGCTACTTCTCTGAACTGCGCACATTTAGTTCCAGGCTCAGTTACTGCCGTCAGTTAATTTACCTTTTCTGGTAACGCCAAGTCTTGGTGGCGCCACCCCTAAGATCGAAAAATTACAAATAAAATTTTAAAAAATATGAGTTTGTCCTACGACTCGCTCGATCCCCTCGTCCAACTGCCAGTCAACGTTCCAGCAAACGCACATATTGTCCGTTGTTTTAAAATAAATGTATATTTGAAGTTTATAATAGTCAATTAAAGCTTAATTAATATTATAAAGCTACATTATATGGGCTTAATCGATAAAAAAGTTTGAGAAAGGAAATAAAAAAGCATTTCTACGAAACTTTTAGTATCTACGAATAAACGTAACGGTTTTTATGTAAAATCTGCGAAAATAGAAACTCTGACCGTGGTCGAGCTTTTTTAAATGTAGAAGAATGGCACCCCTGAAGAACGATAACCAGATACGTCAGCGCTCGCTGCTGCTGGCATCTTTCGGCAGAGTGTTCAACTGCAATTAAACAGATAATAGTACTGCCTATTTTCTTAAACGTCTTCTCCCCTGTCCTCACAGCTTACAGTGCTCGTATCGGCAGATAGTCCAAGTAATTGGAGTTTTAGTGTCTGATGTAGCATACGCTTTTTACTTGGCTGTACTTCTAATCCGTTTATATTCAATGGCAGTACCCAAATGTTTCCTTAGTCGAACGAATATAATAACATTTGCGTCGGTTAATTGATTAGAAACCAGTTCACCGAGATGATAATTTCGAGTAAAGGGTTCGTAAATGTTTGATGTGTGTAAGTTGCTAAACATTTTGGAGGTCCAAAGTACGGATTTTCCGCTTTGTGTGTGTGTGTGTGTGTGTGTGTGTGTGTGTGTGTGTGTGTTCAAAAAATATTGTAGACTAGATGAGCAGAGCTTATTTCGTTTTCCGGGCTTAATTCACACTATCACGACCGTTCCATTTACCCAAATGTAATGGAAGTTCATTAAAAATTAATTTGCAGGTTAAAATTGTATTAAGTACTAGCACAAAAACACAATGTAATTTTATATAGGGAGGGGGTTGTTACAGGTGAAGGAAATTCCATTTTATCCCGTCAGCGGGTTCAACGTTATACTTTCCAATCACCTACCGGTACAACCCCTCGATAAGGGTGTGTAGCTACCCTCCAACACGGATTAAAATAAATAATGCAATGGTTCCTCGCACTGTTACTAATGCTATTTGCATTAACATCAATTGTTAACTAACCGACTTGCCGTCTGCATCTCCTGCAATGTTGTTGTACGTTCAAAGTTTCACCACAATACACTAACTTCCTTACAAAGCGAAGACAATTATCGTTTCAAATTAATGGGTAGTCTACAAAATTTAAAATTGCAACAGTTTTCTAGACGACATGGGAACAACTCCCCTGAACCATTAAGACTGCATTCGCTATTTTGTTTTACCGAGAAAACTATCTGTCCGTTGGTAATCCACATCTGTGCTTCAAAGGTAAATTAAAAACTGAAAAACAAACTTTTTGTTATGTGCTTCAGTCCAATATTAAGAAATTAAATATAAGTACTACTTCATATTCAGAAAAGTAGAGTAAAAATAAGTCAATGTCACGTGGTTTAGCAAAACCTTAACCACCCTCTATAATTCTCCATTATTTACTCTCTGTGTGCTTTAACCTTCAAGAATCTAATATTACTGTATGCTATCACACTATAAATTTTCACCAGTCGTATAATTTTTAAAATCACGCAGTTTGTAACAAAAATGTACTGTTGCAAAAATATTACACAAAAGTATTACTGTGCAAAAACATTTGTCACGTTGTTTTCTTTTACCAACAAAATCCAGTTCTGTAATTACCTACAAACAAAAGCCAAAACGTTGAAGTAATTTCTGGACATCGGTTTATCAGAAACTGATCAAATTGTTGACTTTGTGCTAAATTTGAAATTAAAAAAAATGCTATTCGAAAGTAAAGCAAACTTCGGGGTTCATTTCACTTGCCTTAATAACCACACTTTTCTGTTTTTCACGGTATCCTCCAGCAACCTTAATTTTTTTTTTAAGTGAAGCTTTTAATGTTAGCTTTGGAGTGAATAGAAAGTGTGCCGAACGGAAAAATGTAACGGAAAAACGGAATGAACGAGCAAACGAAATTCGTCTCTCTTTCTCTATCCCTTTATTTTCTTCCTCCTTTTCCATAGCTATATGAAAACGGTTTATTGTGTTGGTTTCGGCATTTTTCCTTAGTTGAAGAACACGTGAACATTGTAACCAAACATAATAATAATAATAATAATAATTATTATTATTATTATTATTATTATTATTATTATTATTATTACTATTATTATTATTACATTACATTACATTACATAATAATAATAATTGTTGGTAATATTGCTAGTTTTTAACAACATAATCTGAAACTTATTATTGGCATATTAGCTGTTAAATAAAAACAGCTGATCGTTTCGAATTAACATAAAGACAACTGATCTTTCACTTTAACTACAGTAAATAATATCTAAGCTAGGTTCACGTATTTATTGATTTAAACAAACTAAGATATTTGTAAACATATTTCGAAACTAATTATATATTCAGCAATGATATAATTAACAAAAGCTTCGCTTCTGTCGGTAACTCCCCAAAGTTCCACATGTGTACTTTTTTATATAGGGAACCATCCATATCATCAAAAATGAACGGTTTTGAAAAAAATCACTGCTCCGTTAGTTCTAAACACAGATAATTTTTATTTATGCAGAAATGAAGTTAAAGTTATACCATTTAAAAGAAAAATTACATTACTTCAATTTTTAAAACTTGCATAACCCAAATGACGGACGTTGTCGGTGGAACACACATATCCAGTCTTTCTCGAAAATTTGCTTCCACTCTGCCCAATAACTGTTCGTTGATTAGCTCAGTCTGGTTTTTTATTGCGATCAAGACGATGTGTAACCCTAAATCCTTGTGTAAGATACGCTTTACAATGTTCTTACTCAAAGTTCCGCAGCGTGACACCCAGCAGAACGGCCGGGACTGCGCTGAATTGGCTTTCTCACTCCATCCAGAGTGGAGCCAGGTGGCTTTGTTTTCATAACAGATCGCTTACATTTAAATGCATTCACCCACCTTAAAATGGTATTGCTACTCGGTATTTCACCATGGCGCCCGATATGAAAGTGACGCCTGACGTATCACTGAGTTTCAACCATGGACTCACCACTTTTTACAAAAGTATCGTACGCAAACACGCGTTGATCTTCATCCACAGTGGCATATTGGCGACTAAATGGCATGAAATGGGGAGTTGAGTGATGTCCCCCTCAACCAGTCGTCGAGTAAAACGCGATTCAAAAACGTCCGTTTCCCGTGGACCACCCTATACTTATGTAAAACGATTATTTTGGGCAAAATTTCATCAAAATTTTAAGGTTGATTTCGTAAAAATATTATTTTTGTTAATTTTTAGTGGTCATTAAAACAATAAAAAATGGGAACGCTTAATGTTACATCCGTTCAACTCGTACAGTTTTTAGCAATAAATATAACAAACGGACCGACATCCAACTTGAAACTTTTTTTAATGAAACCAATCAAGATTTCAAATTTGTTTGCCTTTCACGACCGCAATACTTTCTCTATACTTCAAACAGTGGAAAGTAAAATGCTTGAACTGTATCTTCAAGCACTGTGAAAACAAAAATTTAACTTCAACCCTCATCGTATCTCCGAACACCGTATCGAAAGACACAATCTTATTCAACCGCCGCTGCACAAATAAAACATCCTTCAAGTTCTTTGTCACATTTTGGTTTCTCAATTCCGTTTGGAAATAAGAAATAGCAGAGTGGAAAATTAACCGTGTTTACATTGACTGGGTTACCCTCAGGAAAAGCGAGACAGGAGGCGCTGTAAATCTCGGGAGATGGTTCTGTACGTATCTCGAGAGGCAGATCTCCACATTCGTATTGTACTTTATTGGAACCGTTTTGTTCGCTTCGGTGTTCGGGGGGGGGGTTGGAATAATTTGAATTAACTCAAAAGGGGATTATTTTCGTGTAAATGAACAGTACACCAAAATTTTATGTAATCGTATGTTTATCAACATTTTCGGTTAGGAAAATATCTGAAAGACAGTGAAAATTATAAACACGTTACGCAAACTCCCCCACACGTTCAATTATTTACACGACAAATCTGGTTGTTGAAATTTCTTAAAATCGGTTTATCGGACTTAACTAACAATTAATTCATATAACAAGCTTATTTGGTGATTTATAATTACAATCAATGTACCAAATTTGAAGTTGAAGAATTTACGTTTCAAGAGTAAATAAAAATGAACTCCGCATTGATCAGGGATTATTTTTGTTTTAGGCTACTACTAATGTATCTTTGTATCTAACCAACATTTACAACTTTTTTTTAATTGGGCCTATTTTTTGGATTTTGTCAATATTACTTTTGTAAAAATTAATCGAGATCGTAAAAGGAATTTACCAAAAATGATATGAAAACCAAACTTGTTTAAATAACAATGGTTTCGCATAATGGGTAAAGAGTATGTACATTCCATAGATTCCATGACCCATAATCTTCAATCAAAAACTACCTTTATACAAAATTTCAAAACAATCGACCAAAATGTGTTTGAATAAAATTGCGTACATTCGTCATCGCTAAATCAGATTCCGCTATCTTAAAACGGAAATAAACAGGTGAAATGTTAGACACAATCATTTCGGCTTTATACAAGATACCATCGAACCAAATTTAAAAACAATCGGTGTATACATTTGGTTAAAAGTGTGTATATTTGGTACTGTAAATCATATACGGCCATCTTCAAACAGAAGTGAATGAGAAAACATTCTTACACATACATCTTTCGGACTTTATAAAAAGGTACCTTCTACCAAATTTCAAAACAATCTGCCCAATACGTTTGAATATAACTGCGTACACTTGTCATTGTTAAATCATACAACACCGTAACACTACTCCGCGCGTGATGTTTTCAGAACAACGCTAATATCAACCACCTCTACAATTGTTGTACAGAATTCCATCAGCCTAGTTATGTCACTACGATTATAGAGAACAGGGCACATTGATAGCGCGGACAAAACATCAAAGTCTGTCTCCCCCTCCCTGACGGTAATAAACCATCCCTTGCCTAGCACTAAACCAACCCCTATCGAAACATTTATCTGTGAAAGGGTTTGATGTTTTGGTAACGCGGTGTTTTCTTTATTGCGGCCAATATGCAAACTAAAGTAATGCGGCATAAGCCGGAGTCGTAAATAGCGGAGAAATTGGGTTCCCAGACTTGTGTGATTCGTACAATATTTTATAGACACACAATATTTTATTAAGGGACACGCCTATTTGTTGGTTTATTGCAGATATATTTTTTTATAAACAAGTGAAAACAATTTTATTTATTTTATAATTAATTAAAAACAGTTTAAAATGAAACAAGTGTCATGAAAACAAAATTTAAGAGTTGCTACTTTTAGAAAAACACCGATTTAGGGATTTTTAATAGGAAACCACTTCATTAGATTCGCTCATATTTTTATTCGATTCGTAACATTAGAAGGTAACGCAAGTCGATGGAGTGAATTTTAAATGTAAGAAGATACGAATCGGGAAAACCGGAAATAAACCCTGAACGTTTTCAGGTTAGTTTTCGAATTGTCCGTTTACATACGAGCTGTAAATTTCTTTTATTTCAAATTTACTACACTGACATGAGGAAAGAAACTTCATAATGACCGAAGTTCTAACAAATCTGATAAAACATTTTAAAAAACTAGGCCGATTTTTAGGTTAGTTTGTCGATATTTTCGAACTGAAGTTTTTTGGAAAAGATCAACACATATTACGATGACATAATTACGTGCTCAATTATCTTTTAAAACACGGCAATTTATTTTAATGTAAGAAAGATTGTGAAATTAAGACCATTTATTATGTATCAGTAATGTATTTATAGCTTAAACCCAAACTTTTAAGTTAAAAAAAATGCTTGAACATCGTAACACAGATAGGAAATGTTTGCACTAAACTTCAAACATTCCTAAAATTACTTTGTATGAACATACAACAATTTAAATGCATAATAAAATTAAATTAGGCCGGACGGCCACAAATGCGATACAGACTTGCAATAAGCTGAGCCAACTACCCATTCAAAAACTAACCTATTGTTTTTTATGTTAAGTGCAGCCACTTAAAGCATAACGGAGCTGAACGGAGTTAAGCGGCATTGCCGGGCTCCAATCCGCGTAGCTTCGACTCTGTCTAGTTCGGTTTTAAAGCTTACTCAATTTTCCCTCCCCACTACGCTGATTACGCCTCCAAACGTATTTTCGTTCTTTCGTATACTGTTCTTTAGCATAGTAGTTTCCTAGAATCCATTAGAATATATCTATATATTTAAATTTAAAAGATACAAATGCGTTCTTTAACTAACTGAACTCCGTTTCCAGTTACCGTTCATCTTCATTCCACTCAGCTCCTCACCGTATTTGGTGATTCCCCGCCCTTAAGCTTCATAAAGTTAACAAAATCTTTCACTTACTTGATAATGGCCTGCTGTTGTCCGCCTCCTGCATGCTATGACTAGAGGATGCCTGTGATACTCCACTGGACTCTGTACTCGGCGGCGCCCCTCTCAGCCTCCTCCTCAGTTTAGGCATATCAAACGGCAGATCTTTCAGATCCACCGACGTTGCCGACCCAGAAGTATCAACGCCCGGCACTTGTTGCAGCAATCTCCTTCGTCTCAGTTTTGGCATATCAAAAGGCAGATCGTGCAAATCTGCCGTTACGTTCTGATGCAAGCCGCTTCCGCCGCCGATTGATATCCCACTGTCGGATCCTTGATGCGTCTCCGAATCACCCGAACCTAACCCAAGATTTATTAAGTTTTTATTCTGCGGTGTCCTGCGTTTAGGTTTTTGTAACTCTTCCACCGGACTGGCGAGCGTGTCTTCGGGCGACGCCCCGTGTGAATTGTTATTTTTGTTGTTCTCCGATGTTTCGGAACCCGGTTCCTGAGACGATTTATCAGATATGGGTGACAGGATGTGTAATTTAGTCTGTTGGAAGAACCTGGCACCCATAGGCGTCACGACCGGAAACCCGGTACTGCCTGTAGAATCGGAACTATGCGAGCTTAGCGAACTACTACGGTGACTTTCCGAACTGGAAGTGCTGCGGTTACCTTCACTGGTACTGCTCCTGATCGACTCCAAACTGCCGCCACTGCTACTCGTCGCCATACTTTCAGTGCTGGAGTACTTCACTCTAACCTTCCTCGGCCTGCCTTTTATCTCCAACACTTGGTTCGGTATAATTCTAGACGTTTCTTCCGGCCTACTTTTGATTTCGGTTATGTCTGGACAAAATAAACTTTTAGGTCGACCAAATCTGGTATCACGTTCTTCTAAACGGCATCGCAATGACTTTACAGGAAGTCTGGAGTCTTTTATACGCGCGCCTGGTAGATTGGGTGCGGAATGAACGCTCGCCATTGAATGTGACGACGGAAACTTACTCGGTAACGGCGCACTAGACGGAGGCGTAGGAGGTACGAATCCACGCAAAGGTAAAGGATCTAACTCTAAATTTGTTATTTCTTGCGTAACGGTCTCCACTGTATCCTTGACGCGTTGAATATTTCTAGGTTTCTTCTTTACTAGTTCCTGCCTAGCCAGGTTAGTCATCCGCCTCTCTGGAGTGTACACACCAGGCCCGGCTACGGACGACGAGGAGGCCTTCACGGGTAGGATACACTTGTTGATGACTACGTCCACGTCTAGATCATCGTCTGACTTGCTGACTCTCGAGTCGAAAGCTGTCTCGTAAAAGTTCCGCTGCCGGCTCATGTCGTCTACCTCGCCTGCCTCGGCTGCCGTCGACCTGTGCGGAGGCATTCGAGGGCCATTTGGAGACGATCGCTTCAATAGGTCGCCGTAATAGTACGGAGTTTGTGACGGTCTGTCCGCGGGCCTGTCCTCTAGCTGGGCCACTCCGACGTCTTCGTACACATCATCTTCTGGTGTGCGGTCTTCGGAAGAATAATCTGTAAACACAATGTACAGTCAGTGTACAAGTCATGAAATTTGTAACAAAATTATAGACATAGAACGTGAATTTCATAGTCCTTTCAGAGTGATATAACTTAAAACTTTTCACTCCGGTGATCCTTTAAACTGAAATTCTGCAAAATCCTAATAACTTTCAAGATTGCCTAACACCCATATACAGATTATCAATAGTTGAATCTGCAGTTCAATTATCAATAGATATTATCTATAATTATCAATAGTCTAGAGTGCAGTGCTACCGTCACTCTAGACGGCAGTGCTGCACCGATAGTTTGTTTTGACAACACTTCAGTCGTGTTGACAAAGCGAGGGCGGTGCAAAGCCCACATTATCCCGTGTAAGATTTATTCCCCCCTCTCCCAACCCCACTGCCATTGTGTACTCGGTCCCCAAGGATCTCCTGGTTATCATCGCCGCTTGGCTTTCCAATAACGGTAGATTTATCTCGTAGCCTAATGTGAGTGTGGGTTTTTTGCAAGTACGGCGGCATTTCAAAAAGGCTGAGTGCATTGTTCGATGGTCTTTGTCCCGAGTGGTGTCGTTTAATTGGACAAACCGGCGATCTTTGTACAAGCCCAATGTTAACAAATAAAAGTACTGGGCATTGTTATTAAAGGTATGTAATTGATTCACAACCAATTTGTCGAACAATTGTGCCGCATTACAAATTGGAACATTTTGTGTTTTTTATGCCAGCTAGACTAATGCAGACGGGACGGGACGTAACATACGGAAAAGTCAGTGTTAGTAACCATATTCTATCTTCCAGTGGGCTACCCTTGGTGAAGATTGGAACATTTTGTGTTTTTTATGCCAGCTAGACTAATGCAGACGGGACGTGACGTAACGTACGGAAAAGTCAGTGTTAGTAACCATATTCTATCTTCCAGTGGGCTACCCGCTATCGTACCGACTGAGCTATGAGCGCCCTCTTAGAAATAAACAAATAATCGTCTTTACACATGGTTTTCTTAGCAAACCAGACAATCACGTAATTAAAAGTGCGAACATTTTGAGTGATTTATCTAGGCAGTCGTCACGTTTGAGCTAGAAACTAAGTTGTTTCATGCATGCGTTGTCTTTTTTTTTAAAAAAAAGTGTATGAAAGCTGACGAAATTTTGGCACTGGATCCTGCCTCGTTTAAAAAAGAAAAAATCTATTTGTTCTATGTATGGACAAAGAAACTTTGAAGAAACAATGACAACGTTTGAAAAACAATGTAAACTTTAGAAACGAAAATACAACACCACTGGTGTTAATAGAGAACATTAAAAATTTATGAACCATAAAAGGCTTATCGTATACGAGTATATAACCCTAATACTATTAGCTTACTCATCATGGTTTTTACAAAACCACCGAAAGGATAACAAAGACAATTGACACACATCTTTCTCTGAAGTCCTAAGAGCTCTCTAACAAAGGCTTTTAAAAAATTGCACCCTAAAGGGTTAAAATGAAGTAAAAACTACCTTCACATCTTATCTCCCTATCTCTAGATACAATAGAACGAATTTAAATTTTATATACAGGTTTCTCTTAAGCTGTAGAAGTGCACAAAGAAAGGATTTTACAAAATTCCACTCTTTAAGGGTTAAAATAGGGCAAAACAGAATTTAACATTTTATCTCTAAAAATGTCTTTTATATCCAAAAGACACAGACAGCTGACATTTCCTATTCACATTAAAAATTATCATACTTAAATTAAAGTTTAAACATTACTTATTGAAGTAAAATTCATAATTAAAAATTATTATATTCTACCAATAATAGTACCTTACTTTTTAATAAAACAGCTTATCATTCAGACATATGCAAACTGACTTTAGTTTAGACTAAAATACTAAACATTAAACATAAAAACAAACAAAAAAAAAGATTGAGTCAACTTTCACTTTGAATGTAATTTGTATTCCCTGAAAAATATCATTGTTAAACATGAGTACACAGCTAGTGGTATATCAATAAAATAATGGCTTCTGAACTAAGCTAACAATAAAATTCTGAAATCTCCGCTGTTCAAAACGACAGAGTTGAATTTATCAACATTTAGACATAAGCAGTCATATATGATGAGGAATACATGCGTTTATCTCTGGATGATTGTTATAAAAGTAATTGAAAAAATCATTAAAAAATTAATAAATACAAATTTTAACATAAACGAAATGTTTCATTTATAAAGTAGTTAAAAAAAAGAAAGACCTGCTAGAATAAAATGGAAGGATCAAAGTCATGAGGTCGTACAGTAATCGCGCAGTGAGTTAAAGAATTAAATAAAGAATTTCAGATTGAAAAAAATGATTCTAAAATCATGTTTACTAGTAATGGGAGGTAGGTCAATTAATTAATTAATAATCTAACCTAACATAACCAAACATAACATAACTCAACGTAAGCAAAACCTAACCATAACCTAATAACCTAACCTAACCTATGGTACTCAAACCTAATCTAACCATAACCATAACCTAACCGTAACATAATCTAACCTAACCCAACCTAACCATATTTCGTACGTTGCATCACGTACGAAATATTTTATGCCAGTGAGTTCACATTACCTTATCTAATGTTATATTACATAAACAGTGGTATCTAATCTCTTGGAGATAAATGTCCAAAATTATTATGACTGCTTAGGATGATGTTTCACGCTCTCGTCCACAAAATACGTCAACAGGTTTATGA
This sequence comes from Callitettix versicolor, assembly GCA_022606455.1. NCBI lineage: Eukaryota > Metazoa > Arthropoda > Insecta > Hemiptera > Cercopidae > Callitettix > Callitettix versicolor. Next base: position 61,290,012 of record CM040190.1, on the reverse strand, counting down.
TGTCTATTAACAGCAACAGTAAAGAAGTAAACATTGTTGGTAACAATTTGTTCTGTCTTTTAAGAAAATAATTTCCAGATAATGCTTAACTCGTCTTCATATGTAAAGAAACGTTAAATCCTTAACGAAGATTATATTTTCCCAAATTACGACAAATCATTCCATAGTAATTCAGTTATTCTAAACTCAAAGAACGTCTAAATTACCTGAAAACGCTTTTAACTCTCGAACACGTCGACTTAAATAAACGAAAATAACAGAAAGTATTAAAGAGAACAAAAACACCACCAGCAACTTCCCGACGCGGCTTTGCTAGCGATTAAAATTTTTCAGTTTACTCCGATAACCCTTTGGAGTGGAATTTTGGAATATTTCTTTTTTATGCACCTACAAAAGTTTCATTAATTAAATGTTAACGACTTTTCTGTAAGCAACATTATTAGTTTTTAACTTGAATAGCATTTTTGCTTTCGTAAATTTCGCCCTTCTTAATTCCTTAACTTTCTGTTTGCAATCATCTAGAAATCAAGGAAACTTTTCATACCATTATTCAACTTCATAGGCCTCAATATTTGGCTTTTCCATATATCAAACAAACCCTTAAAGGCACCGTTTTTGGAAACAACCTCTTAATAAGGACTGAAGGGTAAATTTTACTCTTTTTTGCGATTTTTTGTAATCCTTTATGACACTTTTACATCAAATTTCAGCACCCACTATTAAAAACTGTAAAGTATCCATTTTTACACTTTGGGATGAAATTTTGGAAAACCCTTTCTCTATGCACTTTTCAAGCTTAAGATAATCTTGTGTACCACATTTCAGTAAGTCTTTACGTCTTCTGGATCTAGAGATTCGGAAAAAAATATAAATTCGCTTTTACCCTACGTTCACCTTTCAGGGGTGATTTTTAAAAACTGTTTCCTAGCGAGTATCTAGAATCTAAGAGCAACGTTATTTCCTTGGTCTCTTGTACGCTTTATTGTTACGGAGATTTCGTGACGAGTGAGTCAGTAATGCATGGATTTTAAATACATAGATTTTTTTAATTTACCTCTCGAGCCTTTGAGGCCCCTAAAACTTTAAATTTAAATAAAGTCTGTGACTCTTGAAAGCCCTTAAAGGAAAAACATGTTTCAACTTTCTAACACCTTATAAAAACATCGTTCGACTCAACAAAACTAACTCTTTTGTAATACAGAAATTTGACAAAAAATATGATGATTTAATACCGCTTTGTGCAGATGAATCTCTTCAGTGACGGCCCAAATTACTTTCTCCATATACTGTTTCCAAGTTTTATATTTTATATCCATCCATTCAAAAGTTAATTTTTTTCCTAATCGATCGCCATTTTTCACGCAGTAGGCGAAAATCAGTTTAAATTACGTGAATTGTGTCAATTAAATCTTTTAATTTAACACTTTTTCCTCATCCCTCCCCCCAAGTATGGTCATAATTTGGTAGTTATACTCTGAATTTGTGGTTTTAACACTTTATTACCGTCTCAGGTTTGTTTTTTTTTTGAGTTACCAAACGGTTTTGGACTTCTGTAACACCATATGTACTGGTAAAATAAATACGAACGTAATGACGTAAAGATTGTTTTCTTTTCAATTAGAGCTCCGCAAGTGAGATTTAAAATCTAATACCGGCGACAGTGGTGCTCACAGATACTTCAAGAAATAAATCTCAAAATAAAATATGGACCCCCGACGATAGCTTGATTCGTGTAACAGGATCTATGACCAGTGCGTCAACAGATTCAATAATGCGCAAGGTATTTTCTATTAAGGTTTTATGTGTTGGCGCGATAATGGCGTCCATGCATCACTCGGGGACATATATTGCGGGACCCCTGTAAAGCCAAGGGGTAAACACCCTTAGAAGGAAAGGAGGGTTGGGGACTTTCTTAAAGTGTAAGGGTGGAAGTATGCACTAACGTCGAGATGAGATTCTAAGATTGAAGATTGTCTAGTGGAAATTATAAGCACTTAAATAATAAACAAGCCTATAAAAGTTGTAAAGTTGGTAATACTGTTTTGTGTGTATGTGCCAAGTGCAAAATTGTAGAGTGTAATCCAAGGCGATAAAAAATTATTCACAAAAAGGTTAGTCTTTCTTATTTTATTAAAAGTAGGTTAAAATAAAATTCTTATCTTACTCAGGTAGACGCAAGAAATATGTGAGAAAAAATAAGAGGCTCATTAAAATCGATTGAAGAAATTTCCTTAAAATTTTTGTCATACACAAAGATGCCCATGCTTAAACTTAATAGGCATACATATTTTTCAATAAAATAATACAACGTTTCAGTTGTGTAACTTATTTTTATTATGAAATGTCTTTTTTATGAAAGCTACGCTTAAACCTTTAGTTAAGCGTATTCCAGCAGAGCCGTTTCAAAAATTGTACTAAATAACTACTAAATAACGATCTATTAAAAACTCTACTTAATGAAAAATTTTAAATGTCAGTTAAAGCTCAAATTTAAGCTAAATTAAAATATTTTTTTTTAAACGAAGTTGATAATGAAAAATATAATTTTTTAAACATTTTAAATAATTTGCATTATAAAACGTATGTCCGCAGATAACAAAAGTACACAGAGTAAAATATAAACTATCATCAGATTCTGATAGATATATCCGTTTTTTAGGTTACATATGTCTACAAAAATGTTTCCATTTGTGACAGACATGAGCATATCGTTTAGAAGAAATAGAAGCGATACATTTTGATAAAATATTTCATGTATGGAGGGCGAACTCTTTGGATCATTTTTTTTCAAAAAATGTTTTCTTTTAATCCCGTTTTTTTCCTTTAAAAGGTTTTAATAACAAGCACATACAGAATGTAATAGTTTCGATCACATTTTGTTAAATGAATTCTTAGGTACGTATTGGTTTTTATATAACTAAAAAGGTAGTTTTAAAAACATAGGTATTAAAAAAAACATAAAAATATCTAAAATATAAAAATAAAATATAATATAATAAAATACAAATAAAATATAATATAAAAATAAAAATATATAAAAAAAGTATTTTTTTTAAATTGGTTTATTAAATCAATGTAAAGCAATTCAAATAAAATAAAAATACGGTTTAGTAGTAAAAAAAAATACAAAATAACCGTGTAATTACACGCATTACTTTTTTTTCTCGTTTGATCGTAACAACCAATCAAAATCAAGAGTCTTAATTTAAAAAAATCCGATGTACGCTAGCCAACAAATGTCATTGCAAAGTTTTGGGAGGCGAAGAGGAATCGAGGGTTGTGTAGTCTAAAAACGTACCGACTTTCACTAAGTGTTACACCAGATTATGACAGATCTGTGTTCATTAATTAACAGCGGTAATGTAAAATTAGAAACGTTCCGCTAAAAGCTCTGTATACTAATTAATTTCACCTAATTATCTACTGTATTTAGTTATAACAGCATAAGCTTTATGAAAGCTGGCGTCGTTAAAAACCAATTTCACCCCTTCCCCTAAACTTCCTATTTATTTAATCGTTATTCCAATACTGTGCATCTGATGCGAGACTACATAGCTGAGATTATATTTTACAGTGTTATTGGAAAATATGAAGCTTTCAGAAGTGATTGCTTTTTGAAAGGCGCTCTAAATCATCTTCTCGGGAAAATGTATCATAAATATTAAATCCAAAACCGTAATTCATTTAATCACCCGCCATCTGTCCGCGTCGATTTAGGCAAGTTAAAAAATTGGTATAGTTATTCATTACATCATACTTTGAGAACAAAGCACAAGCTTATCATATCGCCCACCCCTTTCTTTAACGTGAGGGAGGTAATGTCAGCTGCACTGCATACCAATAATGTCTGATTCTTTAAAGGATTTATTCGTTTTCAGGTCTGTGAACGCGTTAATCAATCTTACTTTATTTTTGAAGTGAATAATTCTTTACACTCGGTATGGCGAATTATGGTGCCGTGAAATCGAATTGAGAGTAACGGAAGGAAACAATGTAGAATTCACGAAACAGCTGATTATCACAGAGATGCCAGTCAGCCAGTAGCAACAATATGTTTTACAAAATAAAACAACTTGATCATAGATAAACTTTTTAGTTCGGATAATGAAAGGCGTGAATGTAATAAATAATAAATAAAATAATAGTACAATTAGAAGTTTGAAATTTGAAAATGAATGAATTGAGTGAAATATTTTTATTTATAAATTTTTTTAATAACAATAATAATACAAACTACAAACAAGTGTTTTACCACAGATATTATGTAATCATATTTAAACATATGTAACACGTGTTTGTGTAATTTTTAGGTTATTTAAAAAAATTTTATGTTGTGAAGAGAGTTTGTGTCGAAAGTTAAAAAATGGATAAAACTTCCAAAAAGAGATCGACTGAAAGTTTAAGTGAAGTTCAAGAGACGGAATTTATACACACACGGTAAAACAAATGTGTCTGAAATATGTACAGATTATCAACAAAGACACGAACTGAGAGATAAATTGAAAAAAACGTAGAAGTAAATAGAGATTCAATGGAATTTCAACGTGATATTACTTCTAATGTACGTCGTCTCTACAAACCATTTTTTTTCGAAATATCGTTAAAAATTACCTCCATCGTACCTCATATCGTTAAAAATTTGAGCAAAACTAGAACCAGCTTTTTGTCTCTTGCACACACAAAGCAAATATTTCTTTATGGAAACAGTTTAAAACAATTTTCGTGTACATCTAAGAACGTCTGTGTAGAAACGGTTGCCTCTCTAATCCCTCTAATCTGGACGTATCTCGGAGAAACGGAAAACATTATAGCACATTTTCAACAAATAATGGCTGCATGCAACTGGAAGCGAATTTTCCAAAACTAATAACACTGACTGAATAAAGGCATCAAACAACATTTTAATACGCGAAAAAACTTTGACGAATTGGTTTTGGTAAAATCGTATCATTCGCCATTCAAAAAGTATGAATTTCTTTGTTCAACAGTCAGATGAAGCATAGAAAAAATCGTTTTGAACAACAAAATCTGTTCATCCATTTAAAAAAAATTGAATTTAGCATTTTTTTATGAGTAAACAGCAATTTACCATAGCATATTATTATAGGCCTGTTCTTGATACAAATCTAATATTTCACGCAAAGAAAGAAATATTTGAAAATCGTTTTCTTATTCCATACAACTAGAAATTTTCAAAAATTATCTACGGCGACAATTTTTGAGTTTTACAAAATTATTTTCACCATAATATTTACAAAAACGTACATTTAAAAAATAATAACAAAATTGTCGGATAACGGTGGTCACACTATTCTGCACAATTACCGGATGTTCTGTGTAATCATCCGTGATAAAAGTGATTTAAATAGCTATATTTTTGAAGTGAATAAAGAAATGATTGCGATAATTTCTTTCAAATTTAAATTTGTATAACATTAAGTATCATGGAAGTTTAAATTTGGTAACATTCGCCGTTCAAAAAAAAGATTTTTTTTAAAAACACAAAATAGCAGTTAGATTGAAAGAAAAATATTTTAGGAGATACATTCAGACTTATGTGAACGTTTTTTCTTTTTTTTCTGTCATAGACCACATCCTGCATTTTCTCCGTATTGGTACTCTGTATACTCTGAAATCGAGGAAAAATCTTAAACCCGAAATTTTCAAACAACACGACTCGTCGAAACCGTGACTATTTTACTGCGACAAGCTAAACACAATACTTATGTATATTCAAAGGAAACGAATTTCAAATTTGCCCGGCGATTAATGCAAAAATATGGAAGGGTGGAACCAAGGGCGTGGAAATAATGTAAAGTATGAACAGCAATGCAAATTCGGCCCACGTAGTTCATCCCCGCAGAGGGGTGTAATTAAATCGTATTTAAGCCAGGAAATATGCAACAAAACAAAAACCGTTGGAATTGCTGTACAATTTAACTATATTCTGTAGACATATTAAAATGCAAACTGAAGATAATTTAAATTCAAGATTTTAAGCGGAGATCATTTCAAAACTGTAAATGATTTGTGTGAAGATTGATAATAATTTTAAAAATATCACTTAGCCCATTAATTTTTGCATGTAGTGTTTTAATCGTAATTGTAGAGAAGCGATATACAAATATTATTGTCTCTCAAATTGCGCACCTTAAGGTCGTAGGTTTGAAACTGCCGTAAGTTTATGTAAATAACAATATACAAAGAAAAGAACACAGTTATGTAAACAAAACTCAGAAACAACCACAACTTTATATTATTTAACAAAATAGTTAATATACAAAGTTTAAATAAACAGTCAAAATAGATATAGGGCAGGATTATGAAGATCTAGAAATACATGAGTAGGAAATTAATTAATAGAGGATTATGATATTTGGGGAGTTAAACTTAAACAAAAAGGAGTACATGTGCATTGGAGGGCAAAGCAGGAATCTTCTACTGGAACACAACACAAAAATCAAGAGGTGTACAACGTACAAGTATTTTGGAATGACAATTACTAGCGTTGGACTCTTGAACACAGCGGTAAAAGAACGAAACACCTTAGGCATAAGTGCAGTATGGATAATGAACAGGATTATATGGGATCAACATATATATCAAAAATAAATAAACATAGAATTTATAATACAATTATAATTTCATATGGAAGAGAAGTATGACCACTGAAATTCTGACAAAATCAAGACAAAAGAACTTCGATGGTTTAACCATGTCCAAAGGATCGACTTCACAAACCGATTTTAAAAGGAAACCTACATGGTCGTAGAAAAAAGGAAGACCGAGACTCAGTTGGAGAGAGAGAGAGAGAGAGAGAGAGAGAGAGAGAGAGAGAGAGAGAGAGAGAGAGAGAGAGAGAGAGAGAGAGAGAGAGAGAGAGAGAGAGAGAGAGAGAGAGAGAGAGAGAGAGAGAGAGAGAGAGAGAGAGAGAGAGAGAGAGAGAGAAAGAGAAAGAATTAGATCAGGATCAATGGATTAACAGAAATGGAAGCTAGAAATCGGAAGACGTCGGAGAACGTTTTAAGCCGAAAAGCAGTGAACAGTAAAAAAAATTATATTTTAAACTTTTAGCCCATAAATAGAGTAAAGGTTTTGAGATAATAGTACTTTTTACGGCTCTCTTAAGGGTTTATAATTTTTATTTATTTATTTATTTTTTTTTTTTTAACAAATTTGCATCTGCTGCTTGCAGTAAAACTTTGCTATCACTGCCAATACTGATAATGAAAAGCTTGCCTGTACACGTTCATGTATGAGCATATTCTGGTTAATCTTGAACTAGAAAATAACATCACTTCAATAAAGTTATATACATAGATGAATAGGAGAAGTTCATCATTTCTGTATCCGAGGTGTGAAGAGACTTCAACCAAAATTACAAAAATTATGGATTTAATGATAGGTACTACATATCTATTTTGAAAAATATCTCAAGAGAGGGTATTTTCTGCCTAATTTTAAATTTCAAAAAAAATTGGAAAATTACGTTTTTTTTAAAGACAGTCACACTATAAAGACAAAAATCCACGTGTCGTCTAAGATCTATGTGTTTAGACAAGAAACGTAGAAATCTGTTAACACATAAAATTTCTTAACATCCGATTAAAACAATTCTTATAGAATAATTTCAAAGTAAAACAAAACATACCAAATTTGCGAATTAACGTTTGTTCATATAATTAAATATTTTAAGAATATGAAATTATACATGAAGAATATATAAATATATTCAAAGACTTTAATGTTTGCTAATAGTGCATTGATATGATTAAGTACGTTTTTGCTGAAATACCACAAAAAATACTTAAAAAAATGTTATTCTACACCAAACCTTCCTATTCAATGGATGCTCTTCTTACATATTCCTGTTTTCCGTACCACCTTTCATAGTCACAGTGGTATCTTTTCTTCATAATGACTGCTCTCTTTCAGGCATTTTAAAAAGCATTTATCCTGGTATTTCCTTTTTACAGCCATACTTTCATCTCAGCATCAACTGCCCACACCTTTGAGCCATCACACAGCCGAGATCATAATTTAACAATATGAACGTACTAGAATGATACCCTAATGAAAAATATGTAAGCGCTCGCTGGTGGTGGCATATTGCGGCAAAGTGTTCAACTACAGTTAAACAAAGAGCAGATTTCGTCAAACATCTTTTGCCCCTGGCTTTGCACTTGCAGCGTTCTTAGCGGAAATTAGTGTAACTACTTGTAATTCAGCCTCTGATATCAAACAAGCTTTTGATAATGGTGGCTGTACTTCTAGTTCGTTTATATTCAATGTTTTTGCCTATCTTGGCCTTGATCTGGCGAGATATAGGCCTACTTCGATCCCACTGAAGAGTTCAAACTAATATTTTCCGAGTCATTACTATTTTTTTCTTAATTTTATTTCCGTATTCCTAATCTCATTTGGTATTGTTGTATGCTCCAAGATTTGAACTGTTATGCATGGGACAAAAAACTTTCGGCAAATATTTGATCGTGTTAATACAAAATTAGTTTTGATGCCACTTTTACTTTCAAAATCTCTTTGGATATCAGCTTCCGTAAGAGACTCCGTAGGAATGTTTTCCATTAACTGAGACTCAGCAGAACATCTCCCGTGTGCACGTCGGTTGCTAGGCTACCATTGTCCTATGTTTTGTAAATAATCCCAAATAAGACATTTCTCGATTGACCCGTTTCTGAGAACGGCTACAACTGTCGCTTACTTCATCCCCTATTGTTTCATCCCCTTCTGTATCCTTTGTAATAAACCTTTTAAACTTCAATGAATTCTAAGGGATTTGATTTTCTTGAAAGGGGATGCGAAAGGTAGTTATGCGCTCGGCTGAGGGCGGAGGGTAAGGGTGAAATTTTGAAATTAGGGTTTGGACACTTTGGTGTTGTGTGTTTCGGATTTTCTTTAACTTAAAATATTTTTATACTTTAATTTATTAATTTTTTTTTTGAAAATGTTTAGAAAGGATAACTTTTGCAGTCGAAATGGAAAACTGGATACACGAGGTAGAAGAACATTTACTACAACTAACATTTTTAACGTTTTCATTGTGTGTATTTTTGGATAATATACAGTTTGTATACTGTATAATCAGTTATTAGCGACCTTCAGTCAGAAAAGTGAGCTATTGTAGTGGCCATCATAGTAAGACCAGATCAGGGGCCTTGTAATGAACACCGATCCTGGCCTCTATATTACTTTTTTAAGGTATTGTTCACACTCACTCACTCTCTCTCTCTCTCTCTCTCTCTCACACACACACACACACACACACACACACACACACACACACACACACACACACACACACACACACACACACACGCCATCAATCGTTTTGTAGCCACCGGTTTCAGTTGCGTATACAGTGAGTGACTGACGGCCGATTGGTCACTAAAACGTTCAAACAGTATTGTAAAAGAATTGTTACTCTAAGTTCTTTAGTAGAAAAGAAAGCTCTATTATCCCTTAGAATATACACTTTACTGAATTTGTATTGGACAGGATTTCCTGGATTTACAACGGAGACTTAAGAATGTGGAAATCCTGTTACATCCTTCAAGGGAGCCGACTTTTAAGACTTTCCTGAGGATTTACACGCATCAATGATTGCACAGCACTCTTAGCGTTGGACTATTCAAAATTCAATACGTAAAAATACAATTATTTCCAAGAATTTCAAGTGTGTGTGTGTGTGTGTGTGTGTGTGTGTGTGTGTGTGTGTGTGAGAGAGAGAGAGAGAGAGAGTTCTCGTCACTTCAATGATTTAAACTTTAAATTTGAGAGACTTCAAAATGAACGTTAATGATGAGAGTTCAAATCAACTTAAATGATTTTTATACCTTAAAAAGCTTTGAAATTACAAAAAAGTCTCTATAATAAAATTCCACAATAGTAGAAATAGACAAATTTAGCGTTCAGACAGCTTTCCCAAATAAAACAAATGGTTATTCAGAGTCTCTAATAACATCCAATTAAGTAGCTCTAGACTAAAGATACGGTTTTTCATTTCTTCAATTAAGTGCGGAATTTTATTTTTTTAAATTTTTATTTTATTTTCACTCTCGCTTTATTTATGAGACCGGAATATTAATAGAATCAATTTGAAGTATGAAATTGAACCAACTCTCCATTTTTTTATGAGGGATTTTTCTGGAAATACCGAAACATTATTTTTAGGGAATTTCCACTGGAAAATGACTGCAACGGTTCCAATGGCTGCTCCAGCATGCATCATGGTAAGACCCAGATCCGGGACTTTGAACTGAGCGCTGATAACCATCAATAGGTCACCTTTTGATAGGTCGTATATTTTTGTATATAAATTAGCACGCTCATATTCGCAATTTTAATCCGATCTGATTCAAAGTCAGCACGAAATAGATTATGGTAGCAGCTTGGATAAGTTCGTTAAGCTGCAAATTCATTCAACAGTTTCAAAATGAAGGAAATTTCTAATCGAAAAAATCATATATTTTTAATTAAATTGTTTTAAAAAAAATTGACTGTAAGTAGCGTCAAAAAGCGTCAGTCTCGGGTCTGGGTCTTACCATGATGCATGCTGGAGCAGCCATTGGAACCGTAGCTTTTCCAGTGGAAATTCCCTAAAAATAATGTGTCGGTATTTCCAGAAAAATCCTCCATCCAAAAAAAAAAGAGAGTTGGTTTGTACTTCAAATTCGATTCTATTAATATTCCGGTCTCACAAATGAAGCAAGGGTAAAAATAAAATAAAAATGTTAAAAAAATTCCACACTAAATTGAAGAAACGAAACACCGTATCTTTAGCATAAATTAGCATTTTGACTTTTTTTTAATTATTTTTGTAGCGGTCAGGGTTTATTTTCATTAATTCAATGAAATCTGAAAATTTAAAATGCTAACGTGTACAGATTTTAACGTTGTTTATTACCGTGAAATCAAAATTTCTAAATAAAGGTTAAGACAAATAAAAATACTTTTGAAAATTCGCTTCCATCACGTCTGCTTGATGAGATTATCAGCTCATTAAATTAAAAATAATTTAGTTGATTCTGAGAAATATTTCCCAGTTTTCGCGGCATTTACTTTGTATCACGAGAGCTAAGACAGAAATCACTACAATAAATACTTTAGGCGGAAAAACAGGAAGGCAATTTACAGCCAAACAAACACGGGCGCGTGGGTGTACTCCCGCCATCACCACCCACGGGTAAACAATGACAGGGCTTTTCATTACGCGACGCGGTTTTCAAGAGGTAATGAATGGAAGGCTGACAATAGCTTCCCTGGCCGACAGATGGCGATACTGCACGGGCCTGAGCTTTTTGTCGTTCAACCTTGAAATTACAAAGAAGTCTCTAGAATAGAATTCCACAATAGTAGATCTAAAGTTTAACTAAACATGCTACCATGCGCAATACAACAAAAATAATCGATTCGTTTGTGTGTGTGTGTGTGTGTGTGTGTGTGTGTGTGTGTGTGTGTGTGTGTGTGAGAGAGAGAGAGAGAGAGAGAGAGTTACGAAATAACAACCATTTTAAATCTTTAAGAATTCATAACTTTTTATCTTAAAAGTTTTTGCAAGTCTGATTTCACCAACTTAATCGAATTTAAAATCTGAATATATCAGCTTTTTGAGTTTTAAAAATTAGTCGAAATTTTTAAAACAATTAACGGCGGTCTAGGTTTATTTTCGTATTTTTAAAGTAATTTTAAGTCTGGAAACCAACTTACCAATCAAAGTAAACTAACTTTGATAAAAGGATATAGAAAAATACTTTCGGAAATTTGCTTCTATCACGTCAGTAATACAGCTGTGTGCCATGATTATTTCTTAGAAGAATCCTATAGAACTGCGACTTTTCTATATGTTCACGAGTAGATTATAGTTATTTGAACTCGATTTATAAAGTTAGAACTTCCCTTTTACGAAATAAAGTTATATTACAGTGTTTATAGCACACCTGTTTGTCTAAAAGTAAATGTTTTCTAATAATATAGTAGCTGGGAAAAAATTACGAACAAGAATTTATGGCAATTAAAAAAACATAAAAATACGGAAATTAGGAAGAAAATTAGACTTTTATTGGCCGACACAATAGGAGAAACGAACGACCAAACATTAGAATGGAGTCCGGCTTAAGACACGAAAGATACTCGTAGATCAAGACACGTGGCGCAGGATTATGATTGGTGCAGAGGTGTAGAAAAGCTTAGCAGCAGGTCAAAGTGAGAATAGGAATCCGAGACATGTACTCGTTTACTGGGAATGAAGAGAATTACGTAACTGCCTAAGTTTAAACACACCCACCGAATGCTTTCCTTCCAAAATGAAAGAGGTTAAAGGCAGGGGTTCTCAACGGGGTCCAGGTGGACCCCTTGGGGGTCTATTGAACTTTGAAGGGGGTCGATTGAATTCGAGGGGTGTCTATTGGGATTCGATGAAATAACTATCATTTTTAACCCCTTAAGATATCTGAACATGGTGATTTAAGATTAATATTAACAAATATTTCCCCGGTATAAATAAGGTAATCAAAGTACATAACCTGTAACCATATCATTAACATTTTATGTATTTATGTGATTTATATGATTTATATTTTATTTAAATTTATGCTTCTATAAACATAGTTATAACTTTAATGTATATCTAACAATACAAATTATAAATTATTAAAAAAAAATGTATTACTGAGCTGCTCTTAATACATTTGTTTCATATGCGGTGATATTTGTGCAACACATTGTAAAAATATGGGGGTCTACGGGTTAAAGTGATGGCTCGACAAAATTATCGTATAAATTACAACGACTTCAATTAAATTTGATTCAAATATAGCCCTAAAGCAACGAAACAAATATTTCGAAAATCGGTAATGTTGGACACATTCTTAAAATTTGTCCAGTAAATGTGGTCATACTTTAAGGATCATATTTCGATTCAATGCCCTGAAGAACACTGACGAAAAATGTAGAGCAATTACTTGGAATTTAAAAGAGAAAAATGTGGTGCAGTTTGCAAGAATAGCAAAACTTGTTTCTATGTAGAATCACACGAATATCGTAAGTGAAATAAAAAAAGAAGTTTAAAAAGGCCAGAGTAGGTTAAAAGAAGGGAAAATTGTGAAAAATTGTGTACGGAGAAAAATGTGTAAGAAGGATAAGTAACTATGTAGGGGGGGTCAAAGTTCGAAAAAGGAAAATAGCTGAAAATGTATTATTTCTTTTCGCCTGAAAATAGTTTTCATAAAACGGTTACTTTAAAACGTAATAAACAAATCTGAATATTTGCGAATTAACAAAATCTAATGTTACCCCTTTGGGGATTTGTCGATTTACAAAAACCAAACCGATTTTTGGTTCGTTTAAAAAAAATCTTTCTCAATGCGTTCCACAGAAAACAAAATAAGCCGATCGAAATTATAATCTGTAAAATGTTATAAATTAACTCAGAAAGTCCATTTGCAGGTTTTTCGTAATTTTAAAAATTTGAGTAATTTCAGTTTAAAAATTGTCAAAGTCCGATAAGTTAATTTTAGGTTTTAGCAATCTGCGAAATATTTAAACAAACAGATGACGTTAAAAGTAACCTAATAATAAGAGTAACTAGAAAATTGAAAAGTCAGAGACAAATAAGAAGCGAAATAATGAAGGAGATCAAAGTTGTTTAAAGGTGCAATGGTAAAGTGGTAAAGAAGTAACTACAAAGTATTGGTTAAAGGCATATTACAGTGTCATAGTAATTGATGGAATAAATTTGACGGTATTTTATGGACTAACCCTTTTAACAATCTTTGATCAAACTTTGATGAATCTTTGACAAATATTTCAAAATACATAGGCTAGGTATAACCTCAACATTTTGTCGTTTCCTGTTACATTAGTCCTTCCGTTCCTCTCGTTGCATACAATTTAAAACGCTGACGAAATTATCATGGACTTTTGAAGCAGTAAAAACATTATTTAAAATATGAAAAATACAAGTGTTTCTGCTATATCTCACTAATGCTTATAAAAGCCGAGATTTATAAATACTCATTATTAAAAATCGTCTATTTCAATCACGATATTCCAAATGTAATTATTTAATAATAGTGGCATTTACACTAAATATCTTTCTCCTTTGTATCCTAGTTTTTCTACTACTAGGTCGGATACAAGCTACTTTTTATTACACGCTTTTTCTTAACTTGCTTCCTCTGTATGTTCGTGTCATGGTTCAAATCTTGTAATTGGTTTTTAACCCACTTTCCATCATCCAATCGATTTGAAATTTTGCACACTTGCTTGCTTCCGATGACAATGCAATATTCAGTAATTATGCACATCAAATTTTGCTTCGTTGTGCTTTAATTAACAAAAATTGCATATGGAAAAATAGTTTAGCGTTCCTCAATAGATGGCGTTAGTTTCTTCTAACACTTTTCACATTGAAAGTTGTTGGGAAGAAACTAGTTCGAGCCCAGCGCTGTCTTAAACTTTTTCTTACACCTTTTAATTTTTTGAACATTCTATTATTATTCTTTTTCCTCTCCTTTTCTTCACTAGTGCTATGGCAATATAAACGCTTAATTCAGCAGTATATTAAGTCAACATTATTCGATCTATTACAGCTACTGCGCTTGAGTAAACATAACTCCAAAATATATCCAGTTAATAACCCAGCTGATCAAAGACATTTTTACGAATGTATTACTTTTTCTTTGATACAACTTTGACAAATATTTGAACATGATATATGGTCAAAGTGTCATCAAATATTTAACAAAATATTTGACAAATATCTTTGATAGTGTAATAAGTCCTTCGAAGAAATTTACGGATCGCAAGAAAGTCGAACGAAAACAATAACCAAATTGTTGTGCGGTTTATTTTGGTACCGAGCAATCAGAAGAGACAAAACTGCAAACATAGAGTGAACTTTATTTTAAGGCGCATAACAGTTCTGTTGATTACATGAGGCACCATGTCAGGGTACAAACAAATGACAAGTTAGGGGCGAACTTGCCTTTCATAAACAGATGTCTTCATTACGCGCTAATGAACTAGAGGGTTGTTTGACCAACCCTTCAATTATCCACCCTTAGCAACTGCGTTTCCAAGAGATATTTGCAAATTGGTTACGACTTTTTTTTTATAATAACAGCTTGCGTTTGAAGTTATGAATAAACTGTCAACATATAGTTTTCTGACTAGAAGATAGCATGTCTTATACATAAACTTCTATTAACCATAGGCATTAAAAAAATCTCGTTGACGTTATTGAAGCGAATTTCCAAAAACAATTTTTTCATCTTATCTATTTTTAAAATTCTGATTCGCCATCATAATCAGAATAAAAAATTTTAAAATACTGGCATTTTACACTTTCAAATTATATTGACCAATAATCAAATTATAAAAAAACCATGACCGCTCCCAAATTAAATTTCTTAATTTCAACGGATTTTGAAAACTCAAAAAGCTGATTTATACAAAAACGCTGATTGCGACAGGAAAATCACATAAAAAATAATATAGATACAAAACTTATTAATTATTATAATCCGCCTATTTTGAAACTGTTGGAAGAATTATACTGTGAGCGCTCGCTGCTGGTGGCATCTTGCGGGAAAGTGTTCAACTACAGTTAAATAAGTAATAGTACTGTTTATTTTCCCAAAACGTCTTCTCTCCCGTCCTTGCAGTTTGCAGCGTTCCTAACGGCAGACGGTCCAATTACTTGAAATTTAGCCGCTGATATCGAGCACGCTTTTTTATAATGGTGACTGTACTTATAGTCCGTTTATATTCAATAAAACACTTACGTACTTGATTGGGTCCAAGAGCAAGCTGTAAGTTCTAATTATAAAAGGAAACAACCGTGCCAGCGTTATAGCCCGAAACCACTCGCTACGCTCTTGCCTTCAGCTTGTCTTAGGCTTACGCTTCGGCCTAGATAATTCTAACATGCACACAACAGCAAAACTAATAAATTAGGACACTATTTGTATCAATAGATGTTTACTGAGAGAATACAATACATTATATTAGAACATACAATCAGTATATTTATAGACTTTATTTACCTGGCCATAACAATACTGATCACCGTACTGCCATCCCCACCCGCATTGTAAACACAACAAATTGCCAGCTACCCTTCCTAGAGTCAATACAAAGACAAGTACCGCCGCTCCGAACTAGGGCTTACAATCTGTTGATTAGGGAAGGGTCCAATCAAGGAGCACGCGGCAGATCGTACAGCAAACAGGTGAATTATTTACGTGTTTCTTCTGTCAACAAATTCAGTACAGAAATTGTGTACGTTCAGTGTGGAGAAGCAAAGAAAATATATCTACAGCAGTTGCAAATACCCTTTTGTGTATTTTACAACTTGACGAAACATTAATGTTTTCAAATTTCAATTCATATTCAATATGATACGTTGAGGTTCAAAATTTAAGTGACAAGTGAATGAAATTTTTACATTTATGATTTACGAAAAAAATGTCTTATTTGGGCCATTTTATTACTTTGTTTTTATTTTTGAACATTCAAAACATAGAATTATGTAAATTAAAGGCATTAGTTAGAAATTTCCTAAGTGCATTTTATTAACCGGTTTTGAGAAAATAACCTTGCCGATTTAAGCATTCAAGAACCACTTTCGAGTGGTTTTAAGCCGATTGGTCTTAAGTCGTTAGCCGATTTTGTGAACACACACACATGCGCGCGCAGGCACAATTGTATCAAATTCATTTGTGCTGTTCAGTTTTTGTGATGGATATATCCTACTAGTTACCTCTGTATAGAGATTAAAGTCCGCTGCTTTGTACGTTGATATGGGTTTTAGCACTTGCTTGTAAAGTATTTTATTCTGTAAGTTAATTTCAGCTAATCCACCAAGGTGCTAGTACACCCGCGTTATGTTCCTACATTTTATGATTTTCCCAATGGACTTATTTGAATTTAAAGTAGGTATTCACAAAAAACAATTTAATAATCCTAAGCCAGTGAAGTAGAAACGAATATATATATATATATATATATATATATATATATATATATATATGTGTGTGTGTGTGTGTGTGTGTGTGTGTGTGTGTGTGTGTGTGTGTGTGTATACAAATACAATTTAAAGAGGTACAAAATATCGAAAAGCAGAGTTTGCTAAATTAAACAATACTTTATTACTCTGGTGGCCAATAATCCTTGATATCCTCTAAATTGTGTTCAATCAGGTCTTTCTAGCTTTTCTATTTTCGCCACATAAACTCACACAATAATGAATCTAACATATCTCGCCACGTACCACACTCTCTTTCTCGTTTCGCCGTTTTGCCGGCGCCACTAAGGTTCCACTGTTTACGAGTGCGCCCCATTTGGCTGTTCAAAGTGACAGTGATACACTACGAAATGTGTGGACTGCATATTAGCGATCTTGTTTATTCTATGTAAGACTTCTACATATCCGACAAGGACGTTTTGCCTGAAAGAATACGCTCTCAACAAAATTTCCGCAATACAATCTGGCACATCACGGCATATCCCAGAGTGCAAAACAACCACTGTTGAGGGTAAACTCTACCAATACTGAATTTTCTTCATGAAAAACGTGACTTTCTACAGTCGTGTTAGGACCTCCAATCTGAATGGACAATGCATCCGCACAGGTCTCACGCAAGTAGTTTTCCCAGTCTGCCGTCGAATGCTTTGACTATTCAATCCTTCTGAATAAAACGGTGTTGTATTGTTTTGTCCATGAATAAATGAAAATAATACATTCTCAAACGACAATTTAATATTTTTTAACCACATCTCTTTTCTCAAACCTCCTTCATTCTACAGCCTTTGTTACTACATCGCCTACGATCACTTCTTTCACTTAAACACATCATTTCATGATTGTTAGTGCAAGTACTAGACTGGTGCAAAACGTCTTTTCTTTCAAGTACGTCACCACGCTTTCTTTTTCTTTACATACACTTTACAAAACAGTTTAGCATTTAACATTATTCCTAAGTTCTTTGCTATGTTATTAAGCTAAACCTGTTTCATGATCTGAATTTTAAGAATTTATTTTAATGTATTTTGGAAATCTGAATATTTTCGGATTGCCTAAACTCACCTGAACGGACGTTAGTCGGAATAGGTGAATGAATATTGTGCCCACATGGTATACACAAATTCACATACAAAAGTTCAAGTAAAAAGACAATTTTTCGTAATCAAACGAATATGTCAAAGAAAATTTTAAAAATAATGTATAGTTGTAAACAATTACTTTTTTCTTTAATACTATATTACATTTTGCAATAGAATTTTCAACAAACAAAAATATTTCAAAAGTAGAAATGTGAGAGAATAAGTGACTCCGATTAAACTGCACGGCTCAACCCCTTCTAACATTACAGCGGTAAGGGGTTTTTTGTACAGGGGTAATATTCAGTTAGCTTTTAGCAACGGCTAACAGCACTCTATCTATTGTAGAGTATGCAACAAAACACAGCGTAAGGGTGACTAACCCTAATCAGTACACTATTACAAGACAGGGTAGTTACACCCCTGCGGGCGTACAGGGTAAAATGGATCTCGTTATTAAAAGGGTGGAAATTGCACCGATATATTTACTCGCGTTGTAACGTGTGTATAGGGTGCTCGAAAAATCCGTATAAAGACGCGTTTTGCGGAAAATGACTACGCTAATTTATTTCAAGTGTAGCACACATTTTTGTCTTTGTTTACAATACACAATATGAGAGTCCATCTGTGATTGTGTCTGTACAAATCGCTGTAGCCTAAATCGTTGCTCCATATAGATTTTTGCAAAAAATCGTTGCATTGAGCATTTTTTAATTGTAATACCATCTGCGTTGTCAACAGATTTTTTGGCAAAATTTATTTTATGAAATTTTGGCATTTATTAACAACTCAGATATTTCATATAGTAAATTACCTATTAAAAAAAAAAATAAATTGAAACCAGGACTTGAAGACATTCCTGTAAAGCGCAAATTGAGACAGAAAGGATGGGACAAAAAGAAGTAGGAGTAAAAGCCCACTATCACGTCTACTTTTTAACTGTCATAAATAAATGTACCAAAGACTTACATAATATACATAAAGAAATCAATGTAAATGAGTATTGTTTGTCAAATTTGAGATTTACTGATGATACAGTGATTGTAACAGGCAGGAGTGAGAATCTTCAGGAAATGTTGGAAGAATTGACAAGACTTAGTAAAAGTAGAGGACTTAAATTTAATTCAGACAAAACTATTAATCCAGAGAAAATTCCTGTAACAGAGGAAAAAACTAACACTGAACACGTAAAAAACTGGAAACATTTGGGTCAAACAATATTATTTAAGAAGTGTCGGTAAAGAAATGAACTACAGGATAAACTATGGATGAAGGAAATTTTAGCCCCTTCGAAAAATCTTTAAAGCTAGCTTCTCTAGTCAACTGAAAGTTACGGAATTATTGAACCGTGAGCCTGCTATTTTATAGGATGTTAAACTTGGGCCCTCAAACATATTCGACAGAAGATTGGAAGTCACACAATTCAGGATGGTAAGATGTTATGCTAGGTTTGAAGCAGAAGGTGAAAATAAGTAATAAGACGCTAGTGAGGGAGATAATAATCAAGCGCTGTCGAGAGAAGTACACGTTTAAAAATGCAAATGGACTGGACACGTAGCAAGAGTGGAAGACCAGCGCTACGACAGAGGGATGAATCAGTGGAGACAGTAAGCTAGTGAGGGAGATAATAATCAAGCGCTGTCGAGAGAAGTACACGTTTAAAAATGCAAATGGACTGGACACGTAGCAAGAGTGGAAGACCAGCGCTACGACGGAGGGATGAATCAGGGGAGACAGTAAGCTAGTGAGGGAGATAATAGGGGGTCGAGAGAAGTACACGTTTAAAAATGCAAATGGACTGGACACGTAGCAAGAGTGGGAGACCAGCGCTACGACGGAGGGATGAATCAGTAGAGGCAGTAAGCTAGTGAGGAAGATAATCGTCAAGAGCAGTCGAGAGATAGTACAATTTAAAAATAGAAATGGACTGCACACGTAGCAAGAGTGAGATACCAGAGCTACGACGTAGGGATGAGTTAGTGGACACAGTAAGCTAGTGAGGAAGATAATAATCAAGAGCTGTCGAGAGATAGCACAATTTAAAAATTGAAATGGACTGGACACGTAGCAAGAGTGAGAGACCAGCTACGGTGATGGAAACAAATTTTCAAAACGTAACAACAATAAATAACATAATTTAAGTTTTTTAAAAATCAATCTTGGCAAAAAATTTAAGTTGTGTAAAATATTTACGCGGTTATTACTCAATAAGCACTGCTTCAAAAATCTCGCATTGAAAACCTTAACAAAGTCTACTATTTGATCATAAATGTTTTACATGTGATTTCACCGTTCTGATCAACTTTAGCATCGTGTAGTCAATTGCATATTCAATTTTTAAACTCCACTGAAAAGGTAAAAATGAACCTTACCGCTAATGGGTTTATTTTCGTTTCTACAAAATAATTTAAAATTTACAATATTAAGTTACAAAAAAATTTAAGCTGATTACGATCGAAAAATATGATTTTCACAAAAATAATCCACTTAAGAATACCGCAATAGCTTATAAAACAGATGTGATTAAAAGTTATTATTTAATGTTATCATTTTACACCTACTGACTTTGTCACAAAACTTCAAATTCGAACCTGCGAAGGATGTACGACTATTACCTACGCCCGATAATCAAGGACCAATCGAAATTACTTAGCTATTTCTTTTATTACTATGGATATGTTTTAATTTATAAAAAACACTAAGTACCAGAATATAAAAATAATTATTTCGGAAGGATAAAATTCGTCCTTAAATGAATCTAGTTTTCCACGCACCGTTCGTCGACACCCTCGTTTAATTATAACCACCCCTGCCCCGCCGCCGCCTCTTTTAACTACCCTCTTCAAAGATTGCACCACATTTCTCTTAAACGCATTAGCGATTCGTCGACTTTAGAAAATCTTTTAATTTTTACTTCTGTAATTTAAATAAGCAAAGATAGCACTCAACTGGAAAAGGCAATTAATAAATGGCCCTTAACTGCGACACAAACTTTCTCGTATTTAATATAGTTTGAAAAAGTATTTTAATGCACGAGTTTGTAATTATCTTTTGGGGAAAAAATTTTAAACAGACATCATGGTTAGATCTAGGCTCAGGATAACACTGCTACTAAGTACTTGTTGATCAGCTTTAGAAAGTTCGTTAAAAAAATATTGTTTGTGTGTGGGGGGGAGAAAGAGTTAGCATGCTCACATTCGCAATTTTAGTCAGATCTGACTCAAACTTGGCACACAAAAAATCGATTTTGTTAATCTCTCTAACAAGTTTGTTTACCAGCAAATTCTTTTAAACAATTTCAAAATGGCTACATTGTCAAAAGTTTTAAAGATCTGTAGCTTTCTTGTATTATTTTTTTTTCGAAAATCGGATTTCACCAGGTCGTAATAAAAAACGTAGTTAGAAAATGCATAAATTTGGATTTTTAAATTTTAAAATACATTGAATATAATAAATTTAATTTTGCTGCGGTCATGGCTAATTTAAAAACGATATAATACGGAGATTTTAACGCTGATTACGATTGTGAAATCGGAATTAAAAACACAAATATATTTGGAAATTCGCTTCTATCACGGACAGCTGTATACTGCGATTATTGTTTCAAAATTTTCCGATTCGATCGCCATCTACAAAGGACGGAAAAATCGCGCTGTCTTCCTCAAAACATTTTCAAATTCTACTAAAATTTGATCAGTTGTGAATATTTACAAATCTACTCGCTATGACAAAATTTTAAATCGATAAAAACAAAAGTTAAATTAATTTTTTTTAAATTTCGTCAATAAACTGATAAACTGACTTTGAGAATTACGATTTTCAATTTTTTTTTCTTTCGTAACGTCAGAGCCAAATATTATGTGATAATGTTTTTATTTCATTTATTTTTTCTTTTCGCGCATATCAGACTAACAACCTTGAAAATATAGAAACTTATAATCCAGGAAAAGTTAGAAACGGCAGTGGTCAGGGTTCGTATTAATGCTTTCTGTACGGCGCCCTTACCCGTGCATGCACATTGCCCGATTAGGTCGTCTTTAATTAACGCATTCAGTTTGGAGTGCACTGAACCGTAATCCAGCCCTACACTACCAAATGGAATCCATGATATCGCATAGGGTAAACAGTGATTCCGCGTGTGTGGGGTCAGGTCTAATGGGTCTTGTGCACAGACGGAGTTAATGGACAAAAACTGCAGCCGTTACAGGGTGTGCTATAGTGTAGGGCACTTGTCAAGGGGCCGCAGGGATATTAATGCACTTTACATGGCTTTACTCAATCATCTTAACGCGTAACAGACTCGTAATGTACATTGCGATTGTTGTTTGTGACGTTTACGTTACAAATTCGATTTGTAGCCTGACGTCATTTTGTTGAGATGTCCTTTTTATAATCACTTATTTTTAACATGTATCATATTTTAGGGCTGGTTGGATTTTGCGCGACGCGTGATGCTAGGAACATGTTTATATTGATATATAACAATGTTTTGAGCGTCGCAAGTCTCAAATTAAATTAATTACAATTAACATTTCCCGTGTTTCCGCTAGGGATCGAACCGGGGCGCACGTAATAATCACTACACTGCAGAAACTACGAAGAAGTTTCAGCGATGTAAATATATGAAAAGAAATAATTAATTTAATTTTAGTAGTTACATTCAAAGATAAGTTTCATATTAACTCTGGGTTTGGGTCCTACTATAATAGGCGCTCTAACAGCTTATATTTAAATGTAAATTCATTAATAAAAAAGCTTTGTCTGTATACTTAAAAATTACACTTATCCGTTCTGTAATTAAGTTTAAACAAAATCATTAAAACCTGAGCGTCTCTCTGAATCTTACTTTCGAGTTCATTTCTTAAGTTTGAGTCACGCCTCAAAGTTGTTGAGTTTACAAAACAACTTTTGTGAAACAAAGAAAACAATACATCCACTAAAAGCTCCATTAATGCAACTCGGATTAAAAAAGCCTAACAAAATACACAGCGTGTTTTCATCTGAATACCAGTTGAATGATACAATAATTAAAGTTAATGCAGAACACATAAAGCTATTAATTTGCATGGAACTCACAGCTATCGAAAAACCCAACCAACCATTGCGGTTACATTATTGCTCTCAGCGGTAACATTTTATTTTGAAACTACTGTCCAGTACAGTCAGGTTAGCATAATATAGACCACCGCTTAGGGATTTAATGCATTTACAATTCAGGCGGTATATTAAACTAAAAACAAACATACTTCCGTTCCACTCGGACTAGTTTCGGGATAACGGTTTTATTGCGGCTCGTTAAAATTTAACAGGCAATAAAATTCAAAAGAAAAACTTATATTATTAAAAACATCACTAACGTTTTGAACATTCTTTGTGTTTTACAAAATGGCAAACATTTTCAAAATATTTTCAAAAATAATATATTATAAAAATGTAAAATAGTCCTAGGATGTGGTGAAATTACTGCTGCATGTTAATGTCCATTAAAAAAGGTCCAATAACGTCCAACCATACTCTCATGCAAAATAAAAGAAATTAACAACTTTTTGTACTTAGAAAAAAAGTTTTTCTCTAAGAAAAAAAATGAAAAGTAAAAAGAAGCTTTAATTCTTGTCCATAACGGAATTAGGCGAAATTTATCAAAATTGTTTAGTCAGATTTTGATCATAATTCAAGTCAGAAATTTTAAATAAATAAATTCACTGTTGACCATAAGTATTGACTTCGTTGGATATGTTTATTTATACAGACCTATTCTTAAATAAATAAAATTAATATTTTACATTTAAAAATTTGTTGAACGTATACTTATATTATCGATAGCTGCCAAACATATTTTTTTAAAGAACGTAATCTTTGGGTTTAGTAGTGCTTGTGCGACCAAATTTAGGTTACGTCCACATTGGATTAAAAACAATAGGATTTATTTTTATTTATTGTTTTTGTTATGTATATATTATAATTATAAATTGTATATTTTTCCATTTATTCTTTTTCATATGTCTATATAGTATTCATTAAAATAATAGTTGTTAATACATATTTTAATTTACTGTTTTTGTTACTTGCGTATTATATTTCTTACTTTATGTAAGTAAGAATTAATTTTACGTATTTTCATTTATTGTTTTCGGTGTAAATGATATTACTATATTTAATATTTGTTTAACTTTAATGTTTTGTCTTTGATATGACAAACAAATGTATTTGTTTCTACTGTAAACAAATACAGTAGAACCTACTGCGTAAATTATCTATTACATTAAATTTTTTTGATTTTTGTGTTTTCTTCGTACATCTTTCGATACTTTTATTCGATACCTACTAATATCAGTAAATTCCTTAAGGTTTTTTATAAAGTATCGATACTTTTATCCCATATCAGTATATAATAAAAGTATAGATACTTCCCTGTGATATTTCATCCCTAGTGCCACAATTTGCACACTGCACAAACCACAACGTTGCAGTCTCTACCCCCCCCCGCCGCCCAACCTGGAAAAATCCGATGACGGCATCACTTTTCCCACGTAAAATCAAAACCCGAAACACCGCGCGATACCCAAGACATATTTACACATGCAGATTGAAGGGAGCAGGTTGTGAGGGTTTCTGTTTGTCCACTCTTTTACAGACCAAATCAAATTTAGTTTGTGGACATAAAACACGTATATCAATACTCTACCTACCATTTATCAGTTAGCTGTCGGATATCTCGCAGCAGTGACAACTCAACTTGAAACGTGGTTTAACGGCATACATCATTTCTCTACAATTTATTCTAAAAGTAATGACATTTTTAAACTTTAATGTTAAATATTTTTGATAACTGCTTTTAGCTTGTAAATTAATATCGATCAACTACTTAACCTCTACTGAATAAAAAACCGCACAAACTGTCAAGCATTAAAGTTAAATCACTTTATTATGACTTAATAACTTTAAAACGCATTCAATCTCAAAATAGATATTTTTCATAACCACAATACTGTTTACATACTTTGTTGTCGTAGTCAGAAAGTAAATAATTGCAACACGTCTTACTGATGTGATGGAAGCAAATTTCCAATAATTATTTTATGTTTTAAACCTTTTCCAGAATCCGATTGCACCATCAAAACGGCATTAAAATTATCATTTTACACTTTCAAATTATATTAAACATTAAAAGTGCTACTTGTGAAGATTTTAAAGCTGATTAAGTTTGTAAAATCAAGTTTCAAAAAATGTTTATTATGTCAAGGTTATGATTTTTTTAAAAGTTAAAACGGCTGTATTTATGACAATGCTTGAACGAATGAGCTGGGTAACGAGCTACTACTGGGACCAAGTTATTACCAAAATCGTTTCTTTGCTTTAATTTCGGATCTAATCGTACTGAAATTACGCACGCACGCGCGCGCGCGCGCGCACACACACACACACACACACACACACACACACACACACACACACACACACACACTCACACTCACACACAGCACACAGAGAAACAGAGAGAAAGGGGAAGGGGAAGGGAGAGAAACCGACAGTGAAGACAGACAGACAGACAGAGAAAGAAAGAGAGAGAGAGAGAAAGAAAGAGAGAGAAAGAGAGACACAGAGAGAGGGAGAGGGAAGAGAAACAGTTGTGCTCGCGCGCGCGCACGCACTCGCACGCACACACACACACACACACACACACACACACACAAACGTTCATAATCTTAGAACGATTTCATTGAAACTTTGTATATAATCTAGAGCCACTATTGCCGCGCATTTCAAGATTTCAAATCTGGGTATTACTGTGATAGCTGCTCTAATCGCTCATTTGCGAGTGGAAATTCGCAAAAAAATGTAGCGGTAAAATAAGTTGATTATTCGAAGCTAGACATTTTCAAATAAATACCCAAAGCATTTTATTTGTCCTTTGAACGATCTTAAATAATTCTTCGGATATCTCTACACAAAATATTTTCCAATGAAACACTGTTACTTAATATCGTATTTATTGTACACTTTGTGCAGAATGTAAAATGCGTTCATAGTATTTAGTTCTCATGCTAATTATAAGGGATTTTCACGCTAATAAATTATAATTATTTGATCAGAGCGATAAAAATTTTAAAGAACCTTTGATGGGTGCAATGAATTGGTTTCTACAACTAATTCGCCGTTTTGAAAATAATCCCCTACTTATAAACTTTTACATTTTTAATCTATTGGTCAGTGAGTTAAACAGTAACAACTAAAAGCAGAATCACTTCTGTTGCAATTAAAGATTAAATGCTACATTTATCTACTGGAATTTAATACGCGTATTGAAAAATTTAATGTTTTATCATGTTCACAAAGCTAACCACGTTTGCAGTTAAATAACAAAACAACCATTTTAAATGATCTACTCCTTAAGAATATGCAATTCTTGTCGCAAAACTGCAACATAAATCGAAACCAAAAATATATCGTTCTTATTTTTTTCAAGACACGGGACCTTGAAATAAGCGCCTATCCTGACCTTTAGGTCACTTGTTGGGGGTTCGTTAAAATGTGTGTGTGTGTGTGTGTGTGTGTGTGTGTGTGTGTGTGCGCGCGCGCGCGCTCGTGCGCTCGCGCTGTGTTAATACACTTACGTTTTGCAATTTTTGTCATAATTCATTCACATTTGGCACAAAATTCGATTTTTTAATAGAATAAACAAGTTAGTGAAAAAACGAAATATGTTCTACAGTTTCAAAATGGCGACAATTTGAAATCTTTAAGTAATCATAACTGGGTCTGAAATACATAGAAAATAAAATTTGTCTGTCGTAATCTGCGTTAAAAATTGCATTAATTAGTATTACAAAAATACACTTTGCAATTAAAAAACATCAATTAAGAAATTTAATTTAACGGTGGTCAGGGCTCGTTTTCGATGTTTAAATACAATTTGGAAGTTCAAAATCCTAATATAAGCACATTTTAATGCTGTTTAACAGCGGACTCGAAGTTTCGAAAATAGGGTAAAATAAAATTACTTTTATTTGCTCACTGTACAAAGTACACGCATAGGAAATCCTAAAACAATATTTCGAGATTTTTTTAGATAAATGCATTTTCTAGTTTCCTGACCTCTACAGGCATTGGCATTGGCTTTAACTTGGATACTTGTCTGCCTTCAAAAGTATCCAAGACAGAACATGAAGTATTTTGTTGGACAACAAAATAGTAGACCTGTATCGATTAAATTTCGTATGCAGTCGTTTCTTGCCAATACTTTGGGATATCTTTTTATTTAAAAAATATCAAGAGTCTAAGCTGTTTTTTTAAAGAAAGGCTAAACAAAATACTTTCGGTAAAGGAAAAACTTAATGGAAAATCAAATATGTTGTATTACAATCTGTTCAAATGTTTCTAATACAAAAAGATTCAATATTTAAAACGTAAACAAACTGAAAACAACAAGAACTTACCGTTTTATGCGTAAATATTAAAAACAAAAAATAAACAATGACCGCCGGTTGTGTTTGTTTCTGTAACCGCTAGTTTATAAGTAAAGCACACAGAATAGAAATCAAACAGTTCAATGAAAACAAATGATTTCTGTAAATCAATAAATCAACGTTAATTGGAGAATTTATTTGAACAACGCTCTGCATTGAACAATGCAGTTCAAATGAACATTCTGATAAAGAAATACAGAGCGAGCGTAGGAAGAGTCAATCACTGGGCTATTGTTGGCGATGCCCGCCCAGTCAATAGAGCTTCCGCTCACGTCCATAGAACAGGCCGTTTGCTGCGGAAAAGCAAAATGATTCATAGTTTCATACATTTAATTCGATTATTTAAATAACCATTAAGCGCCCAAACAAAACGACAGTGATCGATATTCCTTAAAAAGATATCGGTTTAGGAGCTATCGTTATAAAACCGAAAATTCTACAATGACGAAAACCTGCTATGATTTTTGTTAAAAAATCGATAATACATCAATCTTCAAAGACTGAACGAAAAAAATTTAGAATTCTCAGACAAAACAACAGTGTTCGATATTTTTCAAAAATATATCGGCTTACGAGCTATCGACATAAAAACGAAAAATCGACAATGACGAAACCTGAAATACCTACGTTTATAGTTAAAAAAATTGATAATACTGACGAGACAGTCTTCAAAAACTGACGAGATAAGTTTTAGAATTAACTTCTGAAAATTCTACTTCCATTATTTTACTTTTTGAAATATCAGATAAAGTGATTTGTCTTAAAAACCTTCAAATATAATGAAAATTTCAGCGAAAAATGATAAGTTGGTTGTGAAAAATTTGGCCGATGTTCTACTTGTTCGGCCAAATTTGAACTCCAAACGCGGTTTTTTAAGGAGATATGTATTCCTATAATTAAAGTAAATTTCATTAAAATCACTGAACTGATTTACAAAAATTCCATTTCTGTTAACTTTTATGTGTTTTGCAATAGCAAAAAAGGGACTGAAAACAACTTTTTTAATTTTAAAATGGTCTAAATCTATGTCAATTTAACTTGATTTCGCATAAAAACAAAATGGAATTAATATCCAGTTACAATACCTAAATACAAGAAAGAAATCATTTAAGCATTATTATTACAATGAACCCTCGATTCCTAAACGACAGTATTTGATATCTCTCAAAAAGATATGAGATAACAAGATATCGAAATATAGTCGAAAAATCGACAATGACAATCAACGACTGAAGGATAGATTTTAGAATTTACTGCTGAAGCTGTTTTGTGTGTTTTATTGTCAGACACAATGATTTGTTACAAGCCTTCAAACGTAACCAATCGGATTGATAGAAACTTGGTCGATGTTCTATTTGCTTGTCAACTCCAAACCTTACTATTATTATTTTTTTAAGAATGATTCTACACTCTATATAGATACCTATTCTTATATTTGAAATAAATTTCACGAAAATCATTGAACGGATTTAGAAAAAAAACGAATATTGTAAACTTTTCCTTTTTTTTGCTTTAGCAAAAAAAGGAGCTGAGAACCATTTTTAATTAAAAAAAATCGTTTACAGATATGTAAATTTAACTTAATTTCGCATAAACAAGAAATGGAGATAATATCCCGGTTACAGTATTTAAATACAAGGAAGGAAGAATTTAAACGTTATTATTATAATGACCCTTTAAAAAGTCTGGAATTATATACCGGTAATAACGCTTAAAATGTTCTATCCTTGTGTTAAAGTGGACTACTGTGGTCTCTCTAATGACTGTCTTAATTAATTAACTTTTATTCCTTAGTTGAAAATGATAGTCTATTACTGCATTTAATAGTGAATTTCTATCGAAAAAATGAGCAGCCATCATGGTAAGACCAAGACCCGGGAACTTGAAATGTGAAACCTGATTCGTACACGATCCGATTTAATTCAAACGACATAAAAATCGACTTTAGCAATAGCTTAGACAAGTTTGTTGACCATCGCATTCGTTCAAAACTTTCAAATTTTCAAAAATTTATAATTTCACCATAAACATTTTTTGAAAATCCAGCATTTTAAACATTCAAAATTCTTTGAAATTAAGAAATGTAATTTAACGTAGGTCAGGGTTTTCAGTGCAATTTGAAAGTTCAAAGAATACACGGATTTCAATGCTGATTATGATGGTGAGATCAGAATTTCACAAAAAACTTTATGATAAAGAAAATACTTTTGTAAATTCACTTTTATCACGTCAGCTAGGCAGTTTTGTGCTACGATTACTTTGTGCAACACTCTGGTTTTAATTATTAATCACTACGTTTTATATTTAGTAAAAAACCGTAATGTTAGCGCTAGTTGGGCCAAAAATACTGTGCTAATACGAAAATTGAAAACGCCAGCTGTTAACGCACATTGATTCAATAGTGTCATAAAAATCAATTTTGGTAGTAGCTTGCACAAATCCGTTCAAACAGTTTCACAATGGCAACTATTCTAAATCTTACAAAAATCATAACTTTTTATCTTATGATTTTACTGAAAATTAGACTTTCTATCTTGATAAACGTTAAAATTTCCACGAAGTATTTTTTTAATTTTTCAAATTCCATTTCAAATAAGGAAAAGAACTGTGCGGTTTAATTGTCGTACATGCAATTTTATTTGATCTGTGAGGCTTGAATGCTGATTATTATGGTGTAATCAGTGTTTATAAAGTGTAAGATTAAAAAACTTTTTTTGAATTTCGCTTCCATTACGTCAGCGAGAGAGTTACGTGCCGCGATTATCGATAGTACAGATCGCATTTTATCGAACGTTTAACGTTATTTGTCGACAAATCTTGTGAACGATGTTTAATTAAATTTATACTGCTTTGACTGCATAATTCCCCGTAGCGGGTTGCAAGTACTGTAATGGAACTCAATTTTTAAATGCTCCCCAATTAAGACTAACTGTTATTACCCCCCCCCCGACACTGCTCGAAGTTAATTAGTTTCGGATCAAATTATGCGCAGTCCGCTGCAGCCAGCCGCTAAAGTAATCACGCGTTTACTCGTAAATATCACTCGCTTTATCCCTTAAGCAAATTTCAAAAATTAATTCAGATTTCTCTCTTTATCTGGTTTTAAAAATTGAAGCAACGTCGTGGAACAGTTATTACGGCAACAGCTGGTTCGCTACTATTCAAAACTGTAGAGTAGTAGTTTGCAGGTTCGACTCCAGTTAATATAATTTGTCTTTTCCTTGTCTTCTAATCCCCAAAACGTACAAACATTAAAAACTACAATAATTCTTAATTTAAGCTTTACATCTCCATAATTATTTCACTGAGCACAACTCAGGAAAATCATAGAGCTCATTACTGGGCACTGTGATCTAAGATTGTTTTTTTGAGGCGAAAAGCACATTGAGACTATTATAGCCTCCCTAAATGCAAGTGTAAGTGTGTGTTAGACTGCGTGATTGTGATCTAAGAATGCACATTCGACAGAGAAACCGTGTGTAGGTTATGCAGGAAAGACGAAGATATTGCAGGACACATAATTTATAATTGTGAAGCTATTGCTAGCAGTAGGCTTAGGGATTTTAGTTACTAAGGGGGAATGAGTTACTAGGCAGTGGATTGTTGGAACTTACTGAGAACACCAGTCATTTGAACTAGTAGGCCTACTTAAAAGGTTAACTGCACAATAGGTCAGTCCGTCTTGCAGTGCCTCGAGTTTTATAATCCCTTACTCTAGTTTATAATCTAATCTAATCTGTGCTATATCAAATTTTGTGTCTTTAATATTCTATAAAGGTTTTTCCAAGTTTAGATTTCCGATTTTTTTAAATTTTTGATTATCAAAATGTACGATTACGTGAGTTAATAAATTAATGTTAGTTTTTGAAAATTCGCTTTAATTATCCTACAGTTACGTATTGTGATCAATTAATTTCACTGTACGACTGACAAATTGAAAACCTTGAGTAGTTATCGTTTCCACTGTGTGGTACCGCTGTCGGCAATGAGAAGTTGTGTTACGGCCAACCAGTTGCGTTAGTGTGTGATTTAATTGCGCCATCAAAGGTTTTTATTGTTTCAGTGTGTTTGAAATGGTTTTATTAACATTTAAAACTGTGCTACAGTGTTGAAGTGATACATGTAATATGACTTCTAAATGCAAGATCGGTACAATCATGATGAAATACTCTATGTCAAAAGGACAAGCGAACAAGACTCCGTCTGAATTATAAAGACGATTTTCTGGGATCAGTATTGACAAATTTTTCCTCAATAATCGGCGTACTGCAATTATTTAATAATCACCGAAAACAGCTGTCTTGATGACGTCACGGAAACGAATTCCCGAAAGTAATCTTTGTTATCTCACTGTCTTCTTGAAACTCTCATTTCCCCTTCATCAACAGTATTACAACCTGCATATTTAAGCGCTTAAAGTTGTAAAATTGCATTGAAAATATAAAAATTAACCCTGACCGCCGTCAAATTTAATTCCATAATTTCAACTAATTTGGAAAATTCAAAATTCTAATATATGCCATTTTTAACGCTTGTTACGATGGTGAAAAGATTTTTAAAAATATGTAGGACAAAAAAGTTACGATTTTCTCATATTTACAAGAGACAAATGTTACGCAGAAACTGGCAAGAGACGCAGTTGTCCCGCTGACGTGATAGAATCGAATTTCCTATAGTGTTTTTTTTTTACCTTACTCTTTCTGAAAGTATGATTTCACCATCACAATCAGCATTAAAATCTGCATGTACTATTAGCATTTTAAACTTTTAAATTATATTTAAGATATTCTTAAATTGAAATATTGCGCCGTTGAAATATTTCTTAATTTAAACAGATTATGAAATTTAAAAATGGCAATTAATGCAGTTTTAACGCTAATTACGATGGAGGAATAAGATTTTCAAAAAATGTTTAAGTCATGAAGTTTTAGACATTTTAAATGGCTACCAGAATTTTAAAATGTTTAACGAATTTTCCCAAACTATTACCAAAATCGATTTTAGTGCCAAGTTTGAATTCAATCGGACTAGAATCGCAGACTAGAGGTTCTACACACACACTCTCTCTCTCTTCCCTCTCTCTCTCTCCCCCCTCTCTCTCTCTCACTCTAGCAACTTACAAACGTCATATCAGTTTACGAAATCGGTACATTATTTCACACATACACACACGCAAGCGCGCGTACTTACGCGCGCGGGCACACACACACACACACACACACACACACATCGAAAATAAGGAGTGTCAACTTGAAAAATTGTTTGCAACCGTTTTCTGGGACTCCTTGTTGGTTTTATCCATCACTGACACTGATTATAATAATTTAATTAAACATCACTTCAGAGCCAGGCATAAAACTGTTTCTATATAGTGACGTCCTGCCTCTCCGTTACATTATGACGCCAAGGAAACACAATTCTTTCAAAACGAGCGGAAAATTTTAAATCTTCCGCCCCAGACTTAGATCCTACTAATCTTCCGTTTTTACGAAACAGGAAGATTTTTTTTTTCAAAGAAAGAATTTCTACAGTCCTGAAATAAAGGATCACTAGGTTTTTCAGGAAATTGGCGGTAAAAGAATATAAAACAGATGCAAAACGTTACACGACATATTGGAAATTAATGAGTATATTGTGGCTGTGCAGAAATATTGTATTATTACATTTAAAAAATTCTAATAGAAAACTATTAAGTGGCCATCATTTAGGACCTAGATCTGGATCTTTAAATCAGTTTCGACTTTGACCTCTAATTCATTTTTTTTAGGCATAGTTAAAAATTACGTGTAAATGTGTGTTAGCGCCCTACGGTTTGCAATTTCGATCCGGTTTGTTTTAAACTTTGCGCAAAAGTCGTTTCGATACACAAAGTTGTACAAGTTCGATACTCAGAAAATCCGTTCATTACATTATTCTGTGTAATTTGAAAATTTTAATGTTATTTTTGCAGGATTCAGCGCTGTTTATAATATCGAAATCCGATTTTCAAAAAAGCATAAAATAAAAAAATTATAATGTGACGTTGTTACTTTACGAAAATTCACTTCCATCACGTCTGCGAGACAGCTGCTTGCCACGATTATTTAATTACGATACGGTATTACTTTCTGGTCTTCGTACCTGTTACTCTAGCGTTATATTTAACGGAATGAATCAGTTAATGAGCTGTTAAAGTCCCACTAAAGATTACTTTATTATGGTGTAAAATATGATTTTCGGTGTTCAACTGAAATTTGAATCTACATGGTGGTTTCTACAGTTCGCGGGTCAGAATGCTTAAGATTCTGTGGACCCTGTCGGCCATATTGAATCTCTCTCTCTCTCTCTCTCTCTCTCTCTCTATATATATATATATATATATATATATATATATATATATATATATATGTATATATATATATATATATATATATATGTATACATAGGGGAGCCTTGCACAATGCCGTACATTGCCCAGTACCGGACAAAGCGTGTTTCTTAAAAACGCCAATAGATGGCTGGTAGATGAACTATTGCACAAAAAGCTCTTTATCACCCAATATTGTTGAACAGTTCTCAGTCGTATCGCATCATTATTGTCTGAGTAATAAGTGAGAGAGTAGTTTTTGCCCTGCTGGTTGATTCCCAACGGTAGATTTCAGCTTCTGCTCTGCGACACTTAGTGAGTAGAATGTGTTTAACTATTTTTTGGTTAACTCCACTTTCATAGTGAATAGGAAGCAGTACGTGAATTTCAGTGTAAAACGTTAATTTACGGTTATGTATTTAAATACTTCACATCCTTCATTTGCTCAGTACCGGACACTAAAACTATTGTGTTATACGACCGTGAAGCCTATTGATATATTTTTTTTTAAATTTCCAGGCAAATCCCTCGCTATGAATAAAGAAAAGAAGAGGGGAATTTGGTCTGAAGGTACTACGAGAATGACTATTGAGCAGGTTTTATCTAACAAAATGGGAATAAGAAAGACTTCATTTCATTTTTCATTCCCAAAAAGCACTTTAGCAGACAGAATAAAACTTCTGAAAGATGGTGGCAATGTGAATATGACACATCAGTTTGGTCGCTTCAGGCAGATGTTTTCAGAAGAGCCTTAGTTCAGCATTTGATAGATCTAGATAACAGAATAATGCCAATGAATAAAAAAAAATTTAAGATTTGCATTTGAAATGGCTGAACACCGTAAAATTCCTTACCAATTTAATAATGAAAAAAGGACAGCCGGTGATAAATTTTACTATGAATTTTTAAGCTGCCATCAAGAGATTTCGTTATGAAAACCTTATTCAAGAAGTATTGGTTTCAACAAAGAACTAGCTGACTTGTTTTTTAACAAGTATGAAGCTATTTTAACAACATTTCAGTTTGTTCCCTCAAAAATATTTAACTGCGACGAAACAGACGTGCAGCAATGGTTTTATTTCAAAAAGGGAAAAAACAGGTTAGCAAAAATCATGAAGGAACGTTACTGTGTTGTTAACAATCAATGCTACTGGTGATGTTTTTCTTCCGTCACTTTAATTGAACTTTAAGACAAACGTCCTAAAGAAGGAATATAAAACTTTAACAATCAAGATAGTATTACTGAGTGCATAGTATGCAGAGAAAAAACAGAAAAATATTGGATATATTGCACATCTTGCAAGTGTTGGGCACATTTTGCTTGCACAGCACAAGAAAATCTCATATACTACAAATGTGAAAATTGCTCATAACTTATTGACAAAAAAGTTAATGTTTTTTATAATATGTTGTATTTAATAACAATAACAAAATACTTAACCAAGTATGCCATCAGTAAGCGAAAAATCTCTACTTACCTTAGTAATAAAGGATTTTTCAAAGTGTCCGGTACTGGCATATGTTTTTGACCGTTGTCATTTTTTATACTTTTTCATTTGTTCATTTAATTCTTTATAATATTGTTTTTTGTAACAGTGTTACTTTTTTTGTTACAAATAAACAATTTAACCTTTTAATTGTTCACTTTTATTTCCTTACATTAGTTTTAAAAAAGTTATTTTGAAGAACGCTAAGGTGTCCGGTACTGTGCAAGTCTCCCATATATATATATATATATATATATATATATATATATATATATATATATATATATATATATATATATATAAATCCTGACTGACTGACTGATCAACGAACAACCGAAACTAGAGACTTGAAATTTTCAAAATACCTTAGTACCACCATGTAGGGGTGCACGTAAAACGATTTTCCAACATTCAACCCCTAAATGGAAAATAGGTAAAAATGTTTATTGGAAAAATATTGTTTTGGAATACCTTCTTGAAACTAAAACATAATTATTCTAAAATGCAAGTAATTAAATATATTATTCACCACTTTCCAAAATTCATCCTCTAAAGGGATTAAAAGGTGGTAGAAAATGTATGAAGGAGATACAAAAATTTTGCACTAGAAAAATATTTTTTTGATCTTCCATTCCAAATAAATACCCTGAAACATAAATAATGAAACAATTATTTCGGTATTTTTTCGAATTCATCCCCGAAAACAATAAAAATGTAAAAAGAGGTATAAATGTTTGCAATGGAACAAAAATATTCTGAATCGCCCCTTAAAATCTCATATGTGTAGCAAGGTTCTGAACCCCGCAGGAGGTGGCAGACTAGCTACACCTATTGATGATTTAGACGTCCCTCGCAGTACCCGAGTCTAACACATACTTACAACACTACACTTACAACTTTAACAATTTACACTCACACTTACATCTATGGAGGCGATAATATGTGTTTTTCGCCTTAAAATAATAATAATAAAAAATAAAAAAATATGGTTCTGAAAATTCTATTTCTAATACAATATATTTGCAGGCAATAAAACATATTACATTTCGGATATATTTTTTTCATATTCATTGTAAAAATAATCACGGTTTTGATGAATTAGAAAACCGCGACGGTCTTCTACAGATCTATAGAAATTTTAATGCCTCCTTAAAAAGTGATCTAGAGGTGAGGATCTGCGCTCATTTCGAGGTCCCAGGTCTTACCATGATGGCCGCTCTAATAGCTTTTCCCCTTTAAGTCTACTGTTAACGATACAGAATAATTAATTATATATCTTACTCCGCTATTTTTCAAGATACAATTATGTTTGATATCACATTTTAAACGTCTTACATTTTGAAAGGCGGTCACATTTTTATATTTTGATTTGTATTTGTTGTATTGTATTGTAGTTAGGTTTGTATTTTTCTGCACCTACATCTTTAAAAGTATATGTATATATATATATATATATATATATATATATATAAAATTTTAAAAAGCATACCATATTTCTACATGCGAGTAAATTAATATGATACGTAATACATAATGTTATCTTAACACACAGCTGAGTATTCTCTATCGTTAATTAATTAATATCAGTCTTATAAGGGATAGATTCAATATGGCCGGCACGGACTGTTAAGCCAAGACTTTACTGTAGTAGCAAATCACGACACTGCTCTACTTATAGGCTTAAAACTTACTTAATTAGGCTACCTACTTGTGTTCTTATCTAATCTACACAAGTGTCCGTGCACAATGGTATACAGTCGTTATTAATCTCGGCAATGTTGTTTAGTGCAAAGTGTCTATTTGTGTTGGCTGCGACTGTACAGGTAAGAAATACCATTATCTATTTAGGTTATTATCTAACATAATGTTTTCTTGCGAAAGTATATTTGTCTGTCAGAATCTAACCGCTCTGTTTGTTTGGGCAGGAAGTTCGTTCTTGGTTCACATTTCTACAAACAAATTTACTTTTTTGCAATGTTTATTACTGGTCAATTCGAAAGCACGGTTTAACAAAAAATAATTGATATATATTTCATAAACATTCTCTACACAGGCACTTTTGTAAAGTTCATTTTTTTATTAAAAACTTCGCTTTTAAGCTATCGATCAGAAAATAAAATATCTATTATAAAAATCAGTTTATCAGATTTAGTTCTAACTTCCATCATACATGAAGATTCACAACAAGTAACTGTACCAAATTTGAAAATTAAAAAATACGATTGTAGAGTAAATTAAAAAATATCTGACAGCACTAACAGTTTCTTTAACTTCAAACTTCATTAGTTTCTTTAACTTCAAACTAGGTACATTAACTAGTGTAAACAGAATGTTAGTTGTAAGTATCTTCAGATTTTATTCAGGTTGAAATCTGTTTATAGAAGAACAATAAATGCTACTTTTAACATATCTTGTAAATCACTCGAGAACAATTATAACATATTATTTGGATGTCTTTATTTTGTACAATTTGGTTAAATTACAAGACTCTAGATTGAACAATAATATTGGGAATGTTTAATTATTTTTTTAAATAAATAGAAAACGTTTTCTTCAACTAAACAAGAACAAATATATTGCATTTTAACAACTCGTGACATATATTTTGTTACATAATTTCCATCCGTCTTTTGTTGAATCCATCTTCTCTGTCAGGAAGATAAGATATAGGTTGATGTAATACAACAGTACAACTTTATCCGGTAAATCCAGAATTTACACTCATAAATAACACCTCAAAAAGTGTACATGCATTCTGGGAATAGGTCTGAAATAATCCAACGTTATGTTATATCAATGTTTTCTATTTGTTTTAAAAAATCTAAGATTTCATAAAATAAATTTAAGTTATAAGTTTCAAAATAGCGGTACCAGTAGTTTAATACAGGATTCAAATTTTTTTTTCTCACACACAAACTAATCAAAATGAATTACAAAAAATTTAAATAAAAACAAAGTTAGATTTACAATTATTTATATTTTGTTTTATAGTTAATTCTCTCTCTTTTCGCAAGTGCAACCCGCAGGGGGTGCAGACTATCTGCGCCTATTGAGAGCATTTAGACGTCCCTAGCGGTACCCGAGTCTAAAAACCACTTACACTTACAACACTACACTTACGACTTTAACACTTTAAACTCATACTTACATTTAGGGAGGCGATAATAGCCTCAATGTGCTTTTCGCCTTAGCCTGTAAAAAAAAAAAAAAAAAAAAAAAAAAAAAATGCAAGTGTAGGATATGTTTCTACTTTCTTTATTACCCTTACTTAAGAATTTCCATAGAGTGGTCAAAAATTAATTAAAAATATGTGCAGTGGATTTTTTTACTAACTAAATTTCTAGTTATTGTGGATTTATTGAGCTAAATATACAAGAGTAATTGGGTTATAATTGAGTGGTGTAATATTTATAGACTTTTTAATGAGAGTAAACTCAGCAGCGTTATCTACTCACACTAAAAACCCATTTTTTTATCGATACTTCACGTACAAAGTGCTCATTATCATACTGTTGGACAAACCCTGACTGCAAAACAAGAAGTATGATAACGTGTTAACAGTTTTACTGGATCACTATTTAAAACGTTTTCGTAAAAAAATCCTTTAAATCTTAATACACAAATCTATTGTATGCATAATCACCTCAGAAAACGCACATTAACGGAGATGTCTTCTTGACGAAATGACCATAAAAAAGTACACGTGTGGAACTCGAGGAGTAACAGACAGAAACAAAGCTTTTGTTAATGATATCTTTGCTGAATATATAATTAGTTTGAAGATATGTTTACAAATATCTTGTTTTGTTTAAACATATACGTGAACCTAGCGTAGATATTATTTACTATAGTTGTAGTAAAAGAACAGTTGTTTTATATTAATTCGTAACGATCAGCTGATTTCATTGAACAGCTGATCGGCTATAATATGTTTCAGGTTATGTTGTTAAAAACTAGCAATATTAACAACAATTATTAGTTTCAACGTTTATTATTTATTTAGTTCACCAACGTTTATATTAATTTCAAATTACAATGTTCAAGTGTTCTTCAACTAAACATCAAAGCAACACGGTTTTCATATAATACGCGTGTACTGTTATCGAAAAGGAGGAAGAAAAGAAAGGAATTCGCCTGCTTGTTTGTTCCATATTTCCGTTACATTCTTCCGTTCAGCAGACTTTTTTTTCTATTCACTCCTCTCGCCAAAGCAAACAATAAAAGATTCGCTCAAAAAACGTAAACTTTTCACTTCACAAAAATTACACTAGACACAAATTGATTTAAACAACTTGCCTCTTTATCCGTTACAATATGAAGGTTTTTTTGAAAATCCGAAAATCATCGTTCAAACTGTTTTTAAAATGTTTAAAATACAAAAATACTTATACGATAGATCGACTTTCTCTGTGGTCTCTAAGCGAATTGTCCTGTGTTTAATTCTTTGCGATCACTCAACACTGTGAAGCAAAATAGATGAGCTCCGATAGCCTTAGATTCTAATTAACAAGGCTACACAACTACTCCTATGAAAACATGATGCAGTAAGCACTTGTTCCATACTAAACATCGTATAATAGATCCAGGCTTTCAGTTGGATATTGTATAATAATAATCATGGCAAAACATTTTTAAACGTAAGGAAAAAAGGGAATTAGACACATTTATATTGCACCAACTCCATGACATCCATTCCACCGAGGTACTATGTGCGCTTTCCACTGAAACTCTCGTCCAAACGTCCATCTAGGGGGATGATTTTAAAATAATGTTGACAAAATAAATAAATTACATTTATGATAATCACACCACTTATAAAACCTTTAAGACAACAATAGTTTTTGGAAGTATAAAATATTATCATTAAGATATCGGCCACATTTGGAATGATGTGTAACTATCCCATATCTATCTAGTAATGTTTTTTAATTTGTCAAAATAATTAGTTTTTTACCCACTCAATTGTAAAAAATTGTTTAAAATGTATTCAAAAATTGTCTAACAACTGCTTTAAGTGATATAGGTAAAATTTGTCAAACATTTAGTATAGAATTTAACAAGAAATGATTTTAATTTCTCAAACTTTGGTTAATCAGATTTTGCGAAAATTTGGTCATATATATTAGAAGATGGTGTAATGTATCAATAATGTATCAATAATAATGTATCAAAATTTAAATAAGATCAAAAATAATACGATTTAGGAGTCGATAAAGAAAATACAGATTATTCTTGTCGGTACAGATTTTCAAAATGTTCATATCTGTTGAACAGGATGATCTGTGAAGATATATTAGTAATGACGGGCCTCATTAATACCATTTTAAAGTAATTAAATTCGAAGCGTGAATATTTGGACAATATTTTTGCACCATTTGTCTACTTAGTGCGCGCGTGAGTTCACACAAGAGACGCAACTTTCATTAATTTCCAATTAACTCTGCGGTCATTTCGTAGCCAGCGACGCAATAAAACAGAA
Source organism: Callitettix versicolor (assembly GCA_022606455.1). Taxonomy (NCBI): domain Eukaryota; kingdom Metazoa; phylum Arthropoda; class Insecta; order Hemiptera; family Cercopidae; genus Callitettix; species Callitettix versicolor. Next base: position 61,249,113 of record CM040190.1, on the reverse strand, counting down.
ATACGAAACGGGCATTAAATTGTGTTACTGTTATCTGAAACACTGTCGGAATAAATATCCATTCGCCGACTATAAATAACCAGTTATGACGTAACCGACATAAATAAACAAGGATACGCTACTCGGACGTCCACACAATTGGTTACCATGGCGACCGTGTGACTGTTAAGTAATTAATTGTTAAATGGCTTTAGTCGCGTTTGAATAACGGCAGATTAGCTGCGTTTAATTGCAACAGAGACTATAGTTTGAAATAGTGTGAAAAGGAAGTGATGTTATTGAATCAAGAAGGCGTGCAAAGGGTTTTACTAAGGTCCTTCTACTATCCCAGACAAAACAAGGATAATATTTTGTTTTTAAATTTAAACTTTGCAATGTCCAACTCCTTTAATATTTTTCACTACATCTAAACAGTACATTCTTTCATTCCCTCAATAACCGTTATAGACGTTATTGCTTTACGTATTTTCAACAAATTAGTTTCTCAAGCATCCTAATGAAACGATAGCTCTGTAATTACTTATAAGAAACCAGAAAATCGGCAACGTAAAAATTCTACATATCATGGTTTGGAAAAAAACACTTTAAAAGTTATTGCTCAAAACTCTGTTTTATATTGATATATGTAAAGCAAGCCATTATATACAATTTCGAATTATAAATGTACATTAGTCGATGTATATTTTCGTTGAAAGACTACATATATGATTTTTCTGGCGATCAGATTTACTTTTGTCTTGAGCATTATCTTTTATATATTATTACGATAATCATTCCGATAAGTGTTTTACCAAAAATAGTTGGAACTGTATAAGTGGGGTACCTACAGGTTCGTTAGAACACCAAGGAACTCTTACTTAACCTTTCTGCTGTACAATAAAATATAACCGACTTAAAGCCGATAAAATGCCTGTAAACAAAATTCTAGGAGCAGTACAAAGTGACCCCATGAGAGTACAATGGCACAGGTGACAATTAATTGTGTGTGCACCAAAACAGATGATTGCTAAAAAAAAGCATTGTTGAAAGTAATATTTAAATTATTACTGTATCCAAGAGTAATTATTACAATAAATTATTACTGTATCCAATATTTATTGGCCGAATCAATTTTGAAAGTAGAATCGGTAAGAACAATCTACGCCAGTTCTAATATATAAACGATTTAATAAAATATTCCTCTTTTAGTAAACAATAAATTCTGTAACCTAATTTAGACATGTAAAGTAAAATCCGGTTAATGATAGTAGGTTTCATTTGTAAATATTCAGAAAGGTACAATTTTAGAATTCAGTCATTACCTTTAGGTTTTAATTCAAATATGAAAGTAGAACCAAAGTAAGACATGTTGTATTTGAAATAACCTAAGTATAATGAATAACACTGCTTTATTAACAGGTTGCGTAAGTATTAAATATAACTGTAACGTCTATTTTAACAGAATTTCATACTGACAAGAAATAGTAAGCCTACATGGTTTTGAAACGATTTTACTTAGGAAGGTATGTACAGCAATCTGAAAGTACAAGTGTTGAACATTAGTGTATTATAGTAAGTAAATACCAGCCAATGGTATAATATCAATGATTTCGTTTTCAGAATCCATGTTTTTTACATTCAAATACGCATAGCGATTTCATAACAAAAACATTCAAACTTCTCTTCCTTTTTGTTCATGTACCAACAAGGGAATTTACGATTTCCATATTTCATAGGTCATATATATTAGATTTGTTTCATAATTTATAAACACGCGCTATAACACTGTTCACTTTCTTGCTGTACATTGTTGTATATTATTGGTTTCTTTTCCACATAGGCTGCAAAAAGTTGAACGGGTCCACTAGTTTTAAATAATAAAAATAGAACGAAGAAATATCGTTTACCATTTAAGTTTATATGCTTTTTATTAATGCAGAATTTTTGTTATTGTCCTATATTTTCGATTTTAAAATTACAAACGTCTAAAGCTTATGTTTTTGTTTCAAGGCCGGGCCGCTGGTTGTGAAGAAACCACCACCCGTCGCAGGACCTATAGTAGACACAGCGCAATGGACAGTCCACCGAGAATTCCTCCAAGTGGAGAAAAAAATTCTCGCCATGTCGTTGGACGTGTCCAGCATCGCGCAGAATATCATCTCCGAAGCGTACCAGACAACGCAGGACGCTAAAAATCGATTAGCAGACTTACAAAGCACCGCGTACGAAGAGATGCCGATGAGCAAAACGCGTTGCTTGAAAGATTTGAAAATTGGCGAAACTGTTAACAAAACAATCCAAACCACGATGAAACGCATCTTTCGTTGCGAGCACAACCTGGCGGACAATATGGCCGCCTTGGAAAAGGAAATGACCAAGGTTCTGATCGACGGCAGAGGTTACATCCTGGAAGTGAAAAAGGCGATGTGGCTTTGCCAAGAAAAGAACGGAACGGATGTGAAATGCGTGAAGAGACTCACTGACGAAGGGCTGCAGATCGCGCATAACTTGGTGCAAAAGGCGGAACCGGTGTTGCTGAAGGCGCACAAAGCCGAACAGAACGGCGTAGAAGAAATCAACAGCTGTTTTAGCGCAGACATATCGTCAGCTGTTGAAAAGGTTCTGGAATTAACGGAAAAACTGAGGGACTGTAATGCCGGCAAACATTAAAGCTAAATTACTTTTTAACCTTTCTTTATGTGTTATTTACAGAATTACCAAAAACCTTAAATTTTTATTGATAATCAGAATATTGATAATTTTGCTGTAAGATTTTCAAAACAATCACTGAACATACATTTAAAACTAATTTATTATTGAATCTATAATCGAGTTAACGAACGAGTTAATAAACGAGTTAAAAAAACGACTAATGATTGATTAATACTATAACGAAACACTACAGATCCCTCAAAATATCGCAATGTTTTTTTGGCATGCACTGATTGGCATGTAGGGCAGTGAGGTTCTGTATAGTGCATGCACTGATTGGCATGTAGGGCAGTGAGGTTCTGTATAGTGCATGCACTGATTGGCATGTAGGGCAGTGAGGTTCTGTATAGTGCATGCACTGATTGGCATGTAGGGCAGTGAGGTTCTGTATAGTGCATGCACTGATTGGCATGCAGGGCAGTGAGGTTCTGTATAGTGCGGTTCAAAAATAGATAAGCAAAGAGACTATAATGCTTAAAAATTTGTAGCTAGAAATTCGATATTACAAAATCAAGATAATAAGTATCTGTAGCCAATCTGTCTTGTATTGAAACAAAATTAAATTATATCATTCTCTTCTCTCTCTCGATCTCTCGACTGATTCACTGTCCCCTTTACAAGAAACCTGAGCTTTGTTCAATCCAAGGGAGCCGTAATTTAAAATAAGTACTTGGAAATTTGTCTAGAATAATCAAAATTGAATACTGCTCCAAATTGTAAGATCTCATTCACTGTAAGATTCCATGAATTTATCGCAACAAAACTCGTGAACCATTCAGTCTTATGTAAGTATCTAGGTCCTACAGTATAGTTATGGATTCAGTGATAGCAGAAAGCAACGATTGTCATGCAACGCGGCAACGTTCCGCCTTGATATACCACCCTATAGAGCTGCCGCTTTGTATATAGGCCTATACGTGAGCTGATAAGTACAAATTTTCTTACACATAACTTAAAAACGACAACTCCCATAAAACAGGCAATATTGTTACATTAACGCGCAGGACAAAGTGGTAAGAATTTAAAAAATTGAAAATCGGTAAAGTTAAAGTGGCGATAAGCGATTTTTGGCTTTTTTATTACCTTTTTTGTTTTCTTCTTCTCTTTCGTCTTTAACAATGAATTGTCTACAGCCTAAACTACAGAACCAGTTTATATTTATACAGACTGTCAGATAGCAATTAAAATAACTTGTTCTGTGACTTGTGAGTCCTGTAACTGGTCTGGGATAACCCCAACGCTCTGTCTGGAAAGCCGGATTCCACTGGGTTCCTGGTCATAAGGGTTATAAAAGGTTGCAATGGGCCGCCTGATTGCAGGACTGTTATCTTAATTGTTATCTTATTGTTATCTTAATTTATTGAGCTCGAACTGGCTATAAGCTCTGTCTCTGGTCGGGTCTGCTATCAAAAACTCAATATCAGGCAAGATGGGACAAGATTCATTGGCATTCACATAGCAAATGTCTCTTAAGAAAAGACTTTAAAGGAGGACTTCGAGGAATAGTAGATATCTTGGGCAGAACATAATTTAAGAAAACCATGGGGCGCATTACAGGACGTTGTGGTCTAAGGGTTCACATGAAGAGAATAGGAGAATAGCAGAATAGAAGAAACCGTGTGTATATTACGCTGGAAAGAAAAGGAAACTGCAGATCACAGACTCTTGCAAGCAAGAGGCTGAAGTTTTCCAGGATCTTGAGGATCTCCAGCAGAACAAGCTATATCAGTGGATTGCTGAAACTTATTAAGGGCAACAGTCTGTAGAACTAGAACTCAAAGAGGTTAGTTGCACAATCGATCCATTGATTGCACTGCCTGAAGTTATATTATCGCTTCCACCAGTTATTATTCTAATCTGTTCTGTACATGTTCCTACTATACAACAATGGAGTCAGTTATAGTAGAATAAAACGATTATGAAGGAACGCGGCAACGTTCCGCCCCGCCATATCACTCTCTGGAGCTGCCGCAATGTTACTTGAACAACTTAAAAACAATGAGTAACTAAAAACAATGCGTAAAAAACAAAGTGCCGCAATGCGTAACTTAAAAACAATGTACTGATGAATTCACAATACTAATACATTAAGGCGCAGGAAAAAGTGATAAAGATTTTTTTAAAATTTGAAATCGGTAAAATGAAAGCGAAGGAAAACTATTTGAAAATTGCACTTTTATCAATTTTAAGTTTCCCTTCTCTTTTTTCATTAACACTGACGCGGATAAACCCTAAACTATAAAACCGATTTTGATCAATAATGACTCGTTTATCCGTCGTTTGCACACAAACTCCAAAAAAATATTACATTTACGATTGTAAAATTGCAAAAAAACCCCAAAATAGGGGAAAATACATTTAAAACATAGATGTTCCTACAGCCTAAATTATTGAACCAATTACAATCAACGATCACTAATTTTATTCGTCTTGGATTGCAGTAGTTTTGCCTTTTGTATAAACATTCTAAAATATGTGCATTTACCATTATAAAGTTCTAGTAAACTGCCAAAACATTTAAAGATTTCAGTATTTTGTACCATTACTATTAGATATTATTATTAACAATAGTAGATAATTTATCACGATCATCTTCTATATTACTTGGTACCAGTGACACACCTACAAAAATCACTAGGTGGTGATACCCCAATTTAAAGAAAAATCACTAGGTGGTGACACCCTAATTTAAACAAAAACCACTAGGTGGTGACACCCCAATTTACACAAAAATTTAGGTGGTGATACCCCAATTTAAACAAAAACCACTAGGTGGTGAAATGTTCTACACTTAAATGAAATTATTCAATTTGCTTTGTCACAGTTTACTGAACAATATCAATCTTCGTACTTGGCAGCTGAGTGCCTTCCATGTCATCATTACTCGCTGTAATGCCAATGGTGTTCTTTCATGTTGTTTCCTACGTACTGGCAACGGTATTAGTTGTAAGACTATCAGATTATTAAATTTGAACCACGCACTCGTTTGAGTTCAAACTGTATAATTCACTCCGAAACCAAAACCGTATTATTTAAGATAACCACTTACTGTATGAAAACCGCCCTCAATAATAATTCACACGAAATAAATTTTACATACATAAATTCACACAGAAACTCTAAAAACCGGTTAACGATTAAATTGGCAGAAAACGTTACGAGCGCTGTCGTTGAGCGATCTGTATATTAATTAAAAATATATTCCAATGCCTACTGTTCTTTGAACTACTATATTTTATGCATGTTTCATCGGTTACATAATTCTTCTATTTTTCTAGTGCTTTATGAACAATGAAGAACGACGTCACTAGTTTCCTTCTACAGCAGTTTTATTATGTTAAAAAATATTAAATAGCCTGAGAAGTACTAAACTTTACTAATTCCTAAAACGAGAAGAATTAAAAAATTCCTAAAAAGAAAAGAAATAAAATTCTCAAAATGTACAGTTTGATCATTACGTAAATATTTTACTCCCGACTATAAGTAGTATTAGAAAAAAAACTATGTAAATTATGAAGTTCTATTTCATCGCTCCACTGTTGTTCACCGCAAACGTGTTCAGTTGTTTTAACAACAGTGCATATAAAGGAAATGCAGGACCACGGCAGAACATTACATAACTAAATACGCCATGAAGGCTCCAGGCTTCTTGCAGTGTCAAGTGCCTCATTTGTGTGGTAAAGAGCACTTCCAAGGTAACACTAATCCTGCCACTGTAGGCTAAAACCCTTCCAAGTGGGTTTGAGTTAACTTTCTAAAATTTATTTCGAAAAGTTGGACTGTACAATGTGACTGAACAAGCATTCAGAACAAAGCGTTGTTTTGTAAAAACTCAGAACAGTTCATAATAACAACTTATAGTTTACAAACAATCTCATATTTAATGGTATTATTAAAAATTTGCAATAGGTAGCTTATGAGCCATTATCTGCCCGAAAATTAAAGCCATTTCAAAAATACAGTAGAAAAATAACCGAAAAATCGGCAATCGGAAAAATCTAATGTCTCGAAATGGAAAACATAAAAATCGTAATAGAAACCAACTCCTAAAACCGTGGCTGGGTTGTTTTTTTCTCACTAATTTTTTTGTATTTTAGTTATTTTTACGATGGCAAAATCAGATTTTCAAAAAAGTTCAAAATAAAAAGTTATTATTTTTTAAGTAAGTTCTGAGTAGCCAAATTTGAATAAAACAATTAGTCCAAACTATCACTAAATCAGTTTTTGTGCAAATTATAAATTAAATGGGCCTGAAATTGTGACTGCTTACACACGCACTTAGAAATTTGAAACAGTTTTAACGACGCCATTAAAACCAGTTCTAGGGTTCGTAATCGGCTTTTATTTTATGGCTCCGGATCTGACGCTTATCACGACGGCTGCTTGCGTATTTCGTTATACGTAAAAATATTTTTAAAAAAATACGTTGGTTAAACAGACACAAACTATTATTATAAGAAAACTTATTCATTCAGAAACTCCTTTCTGTGGATATCTGTATAAATACATTTTTCAAAACAATAAATTAATTAAACGATGATAACATTAAATTGCAAGTATCACCTGTATATGGATGACTGTAGTCTCGGTCAGGGCTCGTGTAAAGTTTCCCACTAGCCTCTTCCCCAGGCTCTAAATAGGCTTTCGAATCTCTAGGATCACTGTAGTTTTCCAAAACTTCTATCTGGAAACGAAATTTGTTCAATAGATTTTTATTTAGTAATAAAATCAATTATTCATTTAATGAGAAGATAACAGTGAAAGAATGAAGCAAAGAAGACACAAATACCGAAGTGGAAGGTGTGAGAAAAGGAGTGAGGTAATGAGAAAAGAACTGAACCAAAGAGATTGAAGGAGGATATAGAAGACGATATTACAATGTATTTCTTGAATGGATAAACCATAATTTTCATCAAAAATAATTTACTAAAAAGTTTTAAATTTGAAATCTTAATTACAAAATTATTTTTTCCCTGTAATTAAAACCAAATGGTACATAAACATTGTACAATCTTTCTCGCGTGTTGATATTTTTTCAAAATCCGTTTTAAAATCTATCGACAGAAACAAGGAAGTCAAACTAACAACACTTCTCTAAACGTCTCCCTGACCAGTCACTAATGCTATTCACTGCTAAAATTTCAACGTATTGTTCATTTTGCGTGCGTGATTGAACAAGTTTTGCGTCGTCACTGAAGCGTCGACTACTTCACTGCTCTCGATTATCTCTAATACATAGGTGTATTGGGCGCGCGCGTTAAACAAACATATACAGAACACGTAATAGAACTACGTCATCTGCTCTTGCTTGAGGATGTCGCGCGTCACTGGCAGGTCAAGAGAATGTGCGCCCACCGTCTCGTTCACTCTTGCTTCAGCCATTCGTTCCTTGGCATTTGCACGTTCGACACTAATGAACTTCTTCACTAATGAATTCGTAGATTTTGTAATAAAGTAATTTTTTACAATAATTTCAGAAATTGATGTACTATTGCCTACTAATATTGTTTTTTTATTGAAGTGATTAAAATGTCAACGTATTGCTTATTTTGTGTGCGAGATCGGATAAGTTTTACGTCTTTACTGAAGCGTTGACAGCTCCACTGCTCCCGACTAGATAAATAGGAGTATTGAGCGCGCGCGCCGATATACAGACAAGCAAGCAGACAGACAAGAAGAATATTGCATTGTCATCCAGTTATGAGCTATGTTTAAAGTTTTAAGTTTCTGGCTAATGGAAAATTTGTACCAAACAGACAAGAACAAACGTGGGGATAATGAAAAACCGACGTTGGTCAGGATTTCGTTTTTGTTTTCTCCCTTTCTTAAATTTTCGTTTTGATTTAATTTTATGAATGTTAGGATTGCCGGATTTTTTGAAAGGATGGCTACTCATACGTTTAATTTTGGTAATCAAATACACCATTTTGGAAAAAATGTATTTTTTTATTTATAGGGATTTTTTTATGTTCTTACGTTTTTCTTCTTTTTTTTGTGTGTTTAACGTCCGACTATTGTGCACACTTGGGCTAATGCAGACGATGGGATGATTTATAGCGTATGAAAATGCCAAGCCCTGGCCGAAGAAAAGAGTGCATTAAAATAATAATAATAAAATTTCTGTTAATTTTTTAGATATTTGTGCGAAAAAAGTTTTGAGAACAAAATATTGAGAAGTACAAATAACACGGAATTATGGGCAAACGACAAATTCGTACCAAATTCATCGAAATCGGTTGATCAGTTTAATTACTAGCGATATACACAGATGCTTACATACTGTAAGACATTAAAGTTATTCTTTTGATCCAGGTGACCATAAAAAAAATATTGGACAAAAATGCTGTATGGCCAAAATACATCCATTACAATCTGAAAATAGACCTCATCCACTATCGTTCCTACACCACTCGTACTTCGTACAGTGAAGAAGTGAAGTGGAACATAGGTAGAACAAAATTATCAGTTTTCTGTTTTTACTCGTCTTTAATAACTGAATGAATAACAATATATAGTTTTGTAATACGCACTTCCTTCCTTGAGGTTCAATCATTGAGTCTATAATACATACAACCCCTACCCGACGTTAAAATCAGGATGCCAGAACGAAAGGTAAAATGCACGTAGTACCAAAACCCAACAGCAGAACGCTCTGAACTCGTTTTTCTATTACCTGCCCATCCTTAAATCTATAAACTGCTGGAGTGACGTGAATTTATCTTACATAATTTAGATCTAATTTATGTAAATAATTTATGTAAATAAATTTATCTAATAAATAATGATAATTTATCTAATTATCATTAGTGATGCATACGTAGTTTCAGAAGCTAACCTAATAGTACATGGTTCATATAACTTGTGACAGATAGCGTTCTCCATTTTCAGTCACACTATTTCCTATGCAGTGAGATCTCTATGTATTGTAGTCTCAATGCAAAAACTAACCTAAAAGTAGATGGTCATTTTCCTTCTGACAAATAACGTTCTCCATTTTCAGTCACACATGTAGTGAGATCTCTATGTATTGTAGTCTCAAGGCAAAAACTAACCTAAAAGTACATGGTTCATTTCCCTTCTGACAGACAGCGTTTTCTATTTTCAGTCACACAGACTTCTATGCAGCGTGATCTCGATGTATTATAGACTCAAGGCAAAAGCTAACCTAAAAGTACATGGTTCATTTTCTTTCTGACATATAGCGTTCTCAATTTTCAGTCACACAATTTCTTCTGCAGTGCGATCTCTATGTATTACAAACTCAAGGCAAAAGCTAACCTAAAGGAACATTGTTCACTTCCCTTCTGATAGCGTTCTCAATTTTCAGTCACACAATTTCTTATGCAGAGAGATCTCTATGTATTAGAGACTGAAGACAAAAACTAACCTAAAATTGCATGGTTCATTTCCCTTCTGAGAGATAACGTTCTCAATTTTCAGTCACACAGTTTCCTATGCAGCGAGATCTCCATGTATTAGAGACTGAAGACAAAAGCTAACCTAAAAGTACATGGTTCATTTCACTTCTGATAGATAGCGTTCTCAATTTTCAGTCACACAATTTCTTATGCAGTGAGATCTCTATGTATTAGAGACTGAAGACAAAAACTAACCTAAAATTGCATGGTTCATTTCCCTTCTGAGAGATAACGTTCTCAATTTTCAGTCACACAGTTTCCTATGCAGCGAGATCTCCATGTATTAGAGACTGAAGACAAAAGCTAACCTAAAAGTACATGGTTCATTTCACTTCTGATAGATAGCGTTCTCAATTTTCAGTCACACAATTTCTTATGCAGTGAGATCTCCATGTATTAGAGACTGAAGACAAAAGCTAACCTAAAAGTACATGGTTCATTTCACTTCTGATAGATAGCGTTCTCAATTTTCAGTCACACAATTTCTTATGCAGTGAGATCTCCATGTATTATAGACTCAAGGAAAAAGGTAACCTAAAATTACAAGTTTCATTTCCCTTCTTCCGTTTTCAGTCACAATTTCCTATACAATAAGATCTCTATGTATTATAGATACAAAAGGTAAATGTAATTTGTAAAATCAACACAAACATGTAAACTAGGCCCCAAGAAGCTCTAGCAAGAACGGAAGCTATGTAGGGTGAAGTTGTGGGGTCTCTAGAAGCAATAGTAGGGCCTAGTCAGCAGTCAATGAGAGAGGCTCCGATTACACGTTACAAATAATTGCATTACCACACTTCAAGCAATGAAATAGACATAATGCTTCTTCAATATCCTAAGAGAACTGTGATGATGTTCACAAATTTTATTATCAAATTCGATTCATCAGGTTTTGGTAATTTTTTTCGATTCTGTTTAGCGTAGTACACTAATTGAAACATGTATATGTCACAAAGGTTCAACGTTCTTGAAAAACATAGAGCAAAACAGATGATTATTTTTCTAATTTTATGTAACTAATTGACATGAACAAACGAAAAAAACATTCAGAAATTATATTATTCGGACATTTTAGAAATTTACAAAAATCATTACTAAAAGAAGACAGATGCAGGTTTTCCTTTTATACTTAAAAAACCGCCCTTAAAAAATTTAACTTTTAACGTCACAAATCATAATATACAAAAAGAAGCTTCATATTCGCAACAATTTCATAAGTTGAAACTGATTTAAAACTGTTCATTACTGTATAATTAATTCAAGTTTTAAATAACAAAAGAAATTTTGTTAGCGGTTCAGTGACCCTGTGCATCTTTAATACATCCTACACGCTATACGAAATACCACCCTGTCCTTCCCTACTGTAATTATTTAAGGGATGAAGTCAGTGGCGATCCTATAAACATTTAGCATTCTAACGGAGGGGGTGGACTGTCAAAATGGCCGTCGAGTTGAACATTCCTCGAGTGTGGGAGTTCACCCTCCTCAATCACACCGTCGCTTTGTCTAGAAGGCAGGGTCTATCGGGTACAGCCACGTTCGTAGATATTCCAATAATTCATCGAGGGGAGAAGAAAATTAAAATCCTACTAAAGGAGAAAACAAAAGCCCGGTAGTGAAAATCAGAGACAAAATAATTCAGTAATTTGACGGTGTAAATAAATGACAACTGGAACCTACAAACTGAAGCTTGTGAGGGCGTTTATTCAGTATTACAGTGTGTTTTATTTTCTAACTTGTGTTCTGGAAATAAAAGTCTCGTAACAGAAATTAATGCCTTATGATCTAAGAAGTATTACCATCGTCGGGGTGAAAATAATCGTGGCACGCAGCTGTATCGCTGACGTGATGGAAGCGAATTACCAAAAATATTTTTTTATCTAACCTTCTCTATGAAACCATGACTTTACTACTATAACAGCATTACCATTTAAAACTGTCACATTTCATTGAAAATATGAGAATTAACCCTTACCGAAGACAAATTAAATTGCCATATTACGAACGGATTTTGAAAATTTAACATGCTAATACGAGTATATTTACATTTTTATAAGATTCATTGGTTAAGTCAGTGTGTAAAAGTTTAAATAAAAGAAATTGACGTTTCGATAGTTAATCGATAGAAAACAAATTCTGTTATTGAACCAAGAATAAAAATCATGTATCATGTTTTTCTCTTCCTATTTATAAATTACGATAATTTGTTGGAAAACACGACACATGATTTTGATTTTTCTTAATTATTTTTTTATTTTTTTACAATATTAACATAACATTTACTTGTTATTTTTTAAAATAATGTACCCAAGTATATTAATGAAATTATAATAAAATTAATTATTACTATTATATATCAATAATTTAATATGAGACGCGACCGGTAAAATCAAAACAGTCCTAAAACACAATACATGTTAAAACGAAACAGAAGCTATTTTATCGATTGACTTCTATTAGTAGTTATTTTAACTTATAATTTCCTTGTTACAAAATCTGGTACACTGACTTTTTCTGTGAATCTTTATAAATGACAGAAAAAATATAATAAACAAAGTTTGAAATATTAAGCCGATTTCCTCATATTTTTTTATACCTTCTTAACCTCATTAAACCCAAACTCAAACTGAACGTTTTACTGAGATACTCTTCGATTACTTTATTAATTTTTTAAGTCTGCAGACACACGCGCACGCAACGCACGCACACACACACACACACACACACACACACACACACACACACACACACACACACACACACACACACACAAACACGAAGTTGAGTGCTGACAAACAGACATCCACTTAAAACCACTTTTCATTTGTTTTTTAATCTAGTTTGTTTATTATTTCTTTTATAGCTTGAATTACTATTTTTGTATACAGTGTTTAAATCATGAGCCATCTTCTGATGTGAACTCATTAATTAACATTGTTTTTTTTCTTTTTTTTTTAAATTTCTCATACGAGTTTTTTTAGATTTTACTTAAACAGAGAACATGTTGATATATATAAAAACTTCTCATTACTAGACATGGCTTTATTGTACAATTTTAGAATAGTTACACTTAAAGGTACTACCACTGATCAACAGAAATTACTATTTTAAAAATTGAATGATTTGTATTACTAAAAATGCAGAGTTTTTTTTACTAAATATTTGACATGTAAGAAGAATTATAATCTCAAAAAGTTGTGCATTTTTTATATAAAAATATTATGGCAATGTGCGAATAAACAATAATAATAACATAAATATACCATCATTACGTAACAACTTTAGAAACATAATATATAACTTGTTACTCACAGCTATCTAACACCGCTAAGTTAATTTAATGTGCTATAATATCATAGCCATTTTCATTTTCTGAACGTAAAAGTCAAAAATAAATAAAGGTTGGTCACAAAAATAAAAACAACCAAAAAATAATTTTCTCGTTGTTTCCACTCTTTATAACAAAATCCCCCCCTAAAACAACTTTCTTCTCAAACGAATACTCCAATTAAGGCGCCATTTTGTTGCCCACTTGTTCTTTGTAAAACCACTCGGCGTGTCCATTATTCATAAAAAACATGTTTCATTAAAACTTAACGAAAAGAAAAATGTTTTGCCAAAACTTCCTATTTTACCTTTGCTGCACAGGAACTTGACGTCAATTAAATTATTGGAATCGCGATGGATTAGTAGCCAACTCGAATATTTTAACAAGATTTGTGAAATACATTATTAAAAGAACTAAATAAATTCATCATACTCAGACTTCGTTTCGAGATTTTGAAATCATAATTAGTTTGAAATGGCGTACTTAAGCTTAGAAAAAGGGTTTATTTATTTATTTTTTTTTTTTTTTGAGAAAACATAGGCGTGTTAGAGATTCCTCGTTGCCAATGTTCATTTAGATAGCTTCCATATTTGATTTTCTACACACACACACACACACACACACACACACACACACACACACACACACACACACACACACACACACACACACACACACACACACACACACACACACACACACACGTACATGCAAGCGCGCACCCCTATACACAAACACTAAAGAAGAACGAAATCGGACCCTGAGTACCTGGAAGCGACGGTGGGACGAATCAGCAAACGTATGTTCGATCGACGCACCAGATCATAAGCAACATCCAGGATGATCTGTTCATCCAACAACATCCAGGATGTTGTTCATGCACCAGAAAGCAAGAAGAGGTGGTTTTCTATCTCACACAGGTCCTAACTGGGTACGGTTGGTTCAGAGCTTACCTGTTCAGTTTCGGGCTGGAAACAAACTCGACGTGTCTCCTCTGTCTACCAGCAGTGGACACAGAGATACGGCACATATTTTCCATTGTCAAACTACGAGGACAGGATGAATCTACAAACACATCTTCGAGGCAGCATTACACCGGAAATCTGGTTGAGAGAATGATCTCTTCAGAGGCCAACTGGAGGACCATTGCAGGATTTACCACAGTGGTCACGAAGAGGCTGAGGATTGATGATCAAGAAAGAAGAGCCAACGCTGTAGACGGGTAGGCGGACAACCAGTTCACCTCCCCGCGAAGTAATGCCGGGCGGCGGTTCCGTGGGATGGTTTGAATGCTTTTGGTGGTTTTTTTAGTGGGTAGCAATAACATATAGTATAACTTGAACTGAATCCCACAACCTGGCGAACGACGATACCCTTCTCCAGATTTTATATAAAAGATTTTTCCACCATTTTTTGGCATGACAAAACACACACACACACACACACACACACACACACACACACACACACACACACACACACACACACACACACACACACACACACACACACACACACACACATACACATTTTTACCTTTATTAATAAGTCAATAAACAATTTTCACTATATAGCGCAACACATTTCTATGAATTTCGTGTAATGCCTTTAATGCCCCCGCGCAATTTATATAGCCTATTGGTTAATTAAAGTTTTATCAAACAAACGAAATACATTATACATAACACAGATCATTACTATTGGTTAAAATTTCCATTCCAACAGACATCGAAAGACAAACGATAGCGGTGCGCAAAGATCATGCATCTGCAAATCCTTTAAATGGTAGAATTATTCAGAACAACCCTCCGTGCCTGCGAGGGGTGGGTTTTGGCATACTTCATCTCTAACCCAGGATTTACCCGGTTGAATACAGCGGTAGTATTTCATAGTCTTTTTTAGAGACAAAACAACTCGTTATACAATAAAGAGCGCACTCGCATATTAAAAGTAAAATATTTTTAGATGTTACATACATTTGGGGAACCTCCTCCCCCAGTTAAAGCGAAAAGCACATTAAAGCATTCACCATCTTTAGAAACTATAACATGGATTGTTGATGCATATGTGAGATAGTACTTAAGGGTAGTACAGTATAATATATAAAGTACTGCTTTTCCAACTATCATATAGCTATAATCAGAGAAAGTATGTATACATTGTCATCTACAAAACCAATGGTAGGGCCGACTTCCAAAAATTTCATTTTTTGTTTAATTCACAACCAGAGGTATTTACAATTTTGTAATATAAAATTTAAGAAAATACTTCCATATCAAAGAAATGCATACATAACTAAACCTATTGGTTTATTGTTTGAAATTAAGAAACATATTCTTATAATTATAATTAAAAACAAAATATTATAATTACAAAAATCCTTTGATTTTAAATATTAAATAATATTACAATGACATCTGACGGAATATTTTTGAATTCAATTAATTAACTTTTATTAGATAGACCCTACTTAAATAACAACGTAGTATAATCCATATAACATAAAAAAGCTTATATATTCACGCATAACGAATAAACTGTATTATTTACATAAAACAATTTAAATATTGTATTCAGGGCACCAGGTTGAAGAAAAATCGAGCAGTTTTTGGGAAAAAGTAGAACATATACACTGCGGCAAAAAAGGAACTATATTTTTTCCGCATATATATATATATATATATATATATATATATATATATCCTTTTCTTATATATATGGATGATGGACAAATCAACTCATACATAGGTAACTTCCAGGATTGGTGCAACAGGGAGCATGGGGAAGTGAACTTCCACCGCATAGAGGTTCTCACTGGACACGATTGCTTCCGAGTTTACCTGTTCCGTTTCAGGCTGGAAACAGATATATATATATATATATATATATATATATATATATATATATATATATATATATAACGAATTTTCATAGGGAAAAAGTAAGGAGTACTTTGACTAGTGAGAAATCTGAACATCCTCCAAAGTTCAGTTCAAAAACCATGCTCCAGTAATAGTCCACTCTTTGATTATTTAACTGCTAACATAACGTACAGTTTTACATGCTGTTCTTATATCAATATCTCAGTCTACCTGTTATTCCATCCGATTTTCTTTGAGTCTGTCACAGATATTTCCAGTACGTCCACAGGGAATCTGCAAGACCAGTCTCTTATAACTTTGGTAACTTTTTTCTTCTCTTCTGACTATACCAGAGATATTGCAAGTTTGGAAGTACCCTATATCCAAAAGGCATTTCCTTGAAAGAACATTTCGACAACAGCTTAAAAAATTGCTCTTTTCTTTGTCAAAGATCTTTGTTGAAAGAATACTTTTCTCTTGCATCAGTGCCAACATCGGTGCAATTAAAGGAAATATAGTTTCCTTTGGATAGATTGAGCTAACTGTCATTGATTGCACACTTTTTACTTGTTCTCGCCTGAAAAACTTTCTCAGACGTTCGAGTCCATTCATTTCATCATAAAGAACGTGAACTGGTGTCTCTTCACCTTGCAACTAGTTTATAAACTTAGAAATATTTCTTAATCACTTAAATGAACTAAGAACTCTACCAACGAGAGAATTTTATTTTTTTAGAACAAAACAGATTTGTTGAAATCTTTGATTGCTTTTGCACTTACAAGTTTGATTTTTTAGAGGAATTTTAGAGTGTCTCACGTTGCTCTGTCAGACTTTTAAAGACTGATCCAATTTCCATTTGTTACTTATTAATTAACAAAAATAATTTTGTCGAAGTTCCACTCTTGATTTACTTTGCAGTTTATAGAACTTGTGCACGTGCACTATGCATTCTTTTTTTTATAATTAAATGATTGAATAACCATTTTAAAGAAATTAACCAGATTTCTGCCTTTTGATCGAGGCCGGGGAGGGGAAAGAATTTTTACAATATTTTTTAATTACATATTTTAATTTACGTGAAGTAAAATCATGACTACTTTTTAAATTGAATTAAAACTTTTAAGAATGTTTCATGTTATGTTCAAATAATTTCAGTGAGGGCAATCATTCAATGAGGCTGTATTTTTTCTTGTGTAATTCTATCAAACTTTCTTCTATTTCCATATTAGTTATTACTGTAAAACGGTGTGACTAACTAAAATGTATTTTCGTTTATTTTTCCTAAAATGACTCGTTTTTTATAACATGGAGAAATAAATTAACAATCAACTAAGTATCATTTTTTTAAATAGTTCATTGTAATACCGTCTTATGGCATCAAGTACAACGAAAGTTTCAATGAGCTACATTTCATCTCCCAAACTGATTTAACTTTGACTAATTAAAGGATTTTTTAATGATAAAACATTTTAATATTACGGTTTGTTTACAAATCCAGTAGCTTTAGTTCAACGTCGACAGGCGTTAATGACGAAATGCGGAACAAAGGTAGTCTCAAAGAAATCTAAATAAAAATATTGTTAAAATGTGTTTAATTAAAATAAAAACAATACTATACATATAAACATGTGTAGTGTATGTATGAAAGTATTCATGTATAGTGTGTATTGAAAGTGAAATTAGGTTATTACTTTTTTACCGTAATCTTTTACTCCTGTCAATGTCTGTTATCTTTCTATTGAATAATATAAAAGTACAAGTCAATATTTTCTTAAATCACTCCAAAGTAGGTTTCGAGTATTAAACATTTTCTTAAAGATGTTATTTAAGAAACAAGAACTTTTGGAAACAAAGTAATATTATCGCGAGTCGCAGATAACGCCGTTCAATGTAACAACAAACATAATATTAGATTCTAAGCATTCCAGGCCGTCGTTGCGTATGCATACTGTGACTTATAAACTGGATTTATTGAGTTCTAGTAACTCCTGCACCCCAACCCTTCTTGAAGCATTCAAGTCAACGGCTTATCCGATGCACTCCCGATAAGGCATTGACTTCAAAGTTTCTGTACAGCGGAAAAAAGTTTTCTCAAACATTTTCTTTCGTTAAGTTTTTAATGAAGCGTGTTTAAAAGTTTTTCGGATAATGGACACGTCGAGTGGTTTTACAGAATACAAGAGGGCAACAAAATGGCGTCCGAGAGGAAACCCTTAATTGGAGTATTCGTTTGCGAAGTTGTTTTAGAAGGGGGAATTTTGTTACAAAGTGGGGGATCCACCGAGATGGATTTTCAGTTTTTTGTTCATTGTCAATTTAGAAATTACTTTCGAAACATTTACCACAAAATTAAGGGTGCAAAAACATTGAACTACATATTAAATTTATAATAAATGTAGCTCTAAAATATCCGAAATTAAGTAAACAAATATTTGGATGCGTATACACTTGAGGGTTTATCCAAAATATAAAATTTGTTTCACATAAGATTAATATTTAAAACTCTTTAGATATGTATCCCTAATTTTTAAACGAACTAAAAAAACAAACAAAAAAATTACTTATTTTTACTCAAGAGTAGACCTACTTACGACCTCCACATAGAGTTATATTAAAACATATTCTCTGAAAAAAGGTATTTGTAAAAAGAAAATGTTGTAAAAATAGTTTGGAATAATTACTTTGATAAAAAAATGTTCTTTTAACCATTGATTTTCCATCAATGGAAAAATGGAAACAATCAATGGAAAAAATCAAACTAAAATGTTCATTAATTTTCCAAAATGTTAGAACGGTCGCTACGCATTAATGAAAATCCAATCAGCTGTCCACAAATACACTAATTTAAAAATATCTGTTGTTGTTAATACAAATTGTTAATACTGTTGTAAAATTATACTACATTTCTAACTTGACGGAATTGTCTCACGTAAATATGAGCCAAATCAGTTAAAAAAGTAGACGTTAGAAAAAGTAACAAAACGTCATTTTTACGAAAGAGACCAAGATTTTATTTTATTTTTGACTCGTGTCAAATTCATATTTTCGTTGTAGCTTAGTATTAATAACATCTGTTATAAAAAATTAAATTCTTGCTCATAAATCTGCGATGCGATAAGGTTATTTTTGTACATTCGCTTCCGTCACGTCAACGTGACAGCTGAGATTACTCTGATTTTAACTGATCGCTTTGTGTTTGTATGTAACTTAACGTTGTGAATGGAACCTGAAGATGGCGACATATACTGGATGATGTATTATTACGTAAGCCCATTAATGTTACAAAGCAAGTGATTGTTGTCCATACCTTATTTATCATATTATAGGTCTAATTCTTACAAATAATATTGTTGTTGTTTACTATAATGTTTAATATTACAAAATAGACTTAGTTTAAAAAAAATAGTGTTGTTAAATAGTAAGTAGATTTATTTTTCATATATCATTGCTCTAAGCATCCCGATCAGTTTTGCATCAAAAATATATTGTACGTTAAGTTATTGAAACTACTCGTACATATATGGGGTAAATATAGGTTCGTCGGAAAACCAGGGAACTCTCACGCCTCATACATTTCTATTTTAAAGCTTTATAATAAAATAAAACCTACTTAAAACCGATAAAACGTTTGTAAACAAAATTCCAGAAGCAGTTCAAAATATCCTCGTGAGAGTGCAGCACAATGCAGGCATATGTGTTAAGTAATTGTGTGTGTACCAATACAGCTGATTGTTAAAAAGAGAGACATTGTTGAAAACAATATTAAATCATTACTGTACTCAAGACTTAAATAATTATTGACCGAATCAGTTTTAAAAGTAGAATCTGTACGACAATCTAGGCCAGTTTAAAATGTAAACGTTGCTAAATGAAAGGCAAACAGTAAATGTTGCTTTCAGTAAACAGTATATACTGTAGCATAATTTAGATACGTAATGTAAAATCCGGTTATAGTAGGTTTCATTTGTAAATATTTCAGTAAGGTACAACGAAAGAATATTGTCATTAATTTTATAAGTAAAGTTTTAAATAAGGAAGTAGAACAAAATAAGGCATACTGTATTAAATAACCTAATTGTAATGAATAACATTGCTTTGTTAACAAGTTATACTAGTATTCAATATAACAATAAAATCTATTTTAAGAGAAATTTATATTTAGAAGTAATAGTAGACCTACATGGTTTAGCAACGACTTTACTTTGAAAGATGTGAACAGCAGTTTTAATAACATATTGACATTACAACAATTAATTACCAGCTACTGGTGTTCTTTTATTACAGACACTTCTTTCAGTATATTATTCGTTTCTTTTTCTCATTAACTGTAAAAGGTTACACGGATCCATTAGTGTTTATTATTATTTTTTTGTTAATTTTATTTTTCCCGGTAGGATTTTCAATTTTAGTTTAGTAAAGATGTAACAAGACTTTAATAACATTCAGGTTTCAAAACATCTTTAACCATTTTAAAACCAATTTTTATTTTTTTACTATACGAAATTTAAAGGAAGTGTGTTGATCGTGAAAAATCATATTTGAGATTTCAATGCATTGATCTGTTAAACAGATGCAGAACCCCCCAAATGATTTCTTGGGGTGTGTGTTTGTCTGTGCACATCTTTTGGAGACTTCACGAATTACCCGATTTTAATAAAATTTAGCTGCAGTAGGTTAGGCTATCTTCAGCCCACAACACATTGTTTTTTAACTGAAGCCCTATTTTAATCAAAAAATATTGTTTAAAATCTCATTTTCTCAAAACCGTACTTAAAGATTTTGATAAATGTTTTCTCAAATATGGCATATAAGTATCCTAACAGTTGTTTGACCGCTATAACCTATTCCAACAAAATATGTTTCTGGAATAAATCGGAATTAAAAAACAAACCCTGACCGCCATCAGGATTGATTTTTTCATATGACCGAAATTTAAGATAAAACAATTTAATGTGACATAATATGTTCAATGTTGTTGCACTATTTATTTCTGTACTACAGAAAAAAAATTTCCAATAATTTATTACTCAAGTTTGATATTTTCGGATGCACAAAAGAGCACAATCAAAATTAAATTGCGAAATATTTGCTTTTAATTAGTTCTTAATGAACCGTGTTACAAAGTTTACCATTAAATAATAGACATGTCGAGTGGTTTTTTTCGGAAGTATTGTGGGTGAAAGAAAATGGTGTTTGAAAGAAATTACTTAATTGGAGTATTCATTTGTAAAGAAGTTTTTTAAAGGGTACATTTGTTCAAAAAGTAGAAATATAAAACGCTGCAAAAGAGAGAGAATCTTGAATCCTTTTAGAAGTCTTTTGCAAAACAATGGACCACAATTAAACCGACTCAACAGAATTAAAAATAATTCCAGAGGTCGGTCAAGGAATGCTCAAAACACACATTAGCAGCCACGATAATTAAATACACTCTACAATGTAGCCTAGATTTGTTTAATTAAAGTTCACTTCAGTGTGCCTTTAATTTAAAAAGACATTTTTATTTTTTCAAAATTTCTTTTTAATGGTCTTTTAGTAAGAAACACTTTTAGAAACTGATTTTTAAAACACGGTTTTGATAACATTTTGACTAAATTTTAAAACGATTGCGTCACTACTTAGAGTTAGGAAACTATCAAATATAACCAACATAATGTTTAACTTATCAAATCATTTCATGAAATTTGTCATGTAAGTTTTGGTCGTATATGAAGACGCTTAATCAGTGTACCAAGTTTGATATAAAATAAATGTAGAAATCGGAAATAAACTAAAATAATTTTTGACCGCCTTTCAGGTGAAGTAATCTTTCTTCGACTTAATTTCTGACTGTACATTTTCTTTATTGCAAAATTGATAAAATAAACTTAGTATCAATCTTCTTATATAATTTAAAACAAAAATTTGATAAAATTATTGTAGAATAAAGCTGATTTGTAGAAGCAAACCGTAAATTTTCTGTAAATTGACTGTAAATTTTCTTCCCCCCCCTTAGTTTACGCCCTCATTGGAGCACTTTAATCAGTACTTACACTTCCAAGTCCAACATCGCTATGTGAGACTAGCGTTTGAGTCTCTTCTTCCGTTCCCAAAATTTCTTCATCCTATCCGACCTGGCTGCCCTTTTTTCATCAGTTATGGTATAGGTTTTTCGTTCAAATGTTGTTAACTTGAATCGATAGATATTTATTCCTTACAATCCTCTTCTCTACTCTACCTTCAATTTGAGGCACCGTCAAATTTAACTCTTCTAAATCACTCTGGATCTCTTTAAACCCATTATTCTGCTTTTTATTCTTCCAGAAATAGCTAAATAGCTGTTTCACCAATCGGGCTTCTGGAAGGCGTGCTACATGTCCGAAAAAAGCAATTCTCCTTTTCCGCATCGTGTCTATTATTGACTCACTTTCTCGATATACCACTTCATTCGGTAGTGGTCATATCGAATGACCACTTCATCACCATTGGTCATATATTTTCTTTATTGTAAAATTGAAAAACTAAACTTATTATCAATCTTCTTATATAACTTAAAACAAAAATATGACAAAATAATTGTAGAATAAAGCTGATTTGTAGAAGAAAACCAAACTGTAGGATCAAGCTGGTTTCTAGGATAAAGCTGATTTGTATGATCAAGCCTATTTTATAGGATCAAGCCGACTTTTAAGTTCAAGCTGATTGAAGTTTGTACTGTTTTTAAACCAGATTTTGAATAAATATTTGTGTATTGTTTAAAGATTACGTGTGAGTGAATTATGATCGAAATTGCTTTAGCCAACATTGAAAAAAAATTATTAATTTTTTCGGGTCAATATCAAGAGGGCTTCAAAACGAAAAATGTCGACTTAAGTAAGGATAAATATAAATCTATCAAACTCTAAATTAATTTCAACAATCACGATACTTGGTATGGTGACAAAGTTATACACGATAAAATTAGCGTAACAGTAATGTCAAACCAACTCACCTGATCACTATAAGAAATGGACGGCGACCAATGAGGGACGGATCCAAGGCTTAGTGGCCGACGTTTGTTTACAAAATCAACGGGAAGGCTATAGTCATCGCAGAGTGACACCTGCAACAGAAAGCAACAATACACGTTACATAGCGACAGCGATTGGTTAAATTTAAACTAAACAGATTTAAAACGTTCTGTTTTAAATAGGAGAAAAAGGTTAACTTCTGCTCTTTTAATACCGTAACGGTGAGTTGTGGTGTATTTGAAAATAGAAAAAAAAATATAAATGTTCAACATCTGAAATCATTAATTGATATTGATTAAGGATTATCATTATTAACCGCTGTCTATTCCGTAGCACGTCTTAAACAATTCTATGAACGTGTATGTCTCCTTGCTTAACTACCCTTTTTTTTAATGCTTTCATTTTGCGTGACGGCGATGATAACCTGAACGGTTTTTCGCCGCAAAAAAAAAATGTTTAACTACCCAATTCATATAAAATTTACGTCATATTGGCAGTTGATAATATACCTGCTCTCGCATATCTGTAAGGAATACAAAAAGTCAAAAATAATCGTTTTTAGATATGGGTAAATTATGACCGCACGCCAAATTTACCTGAAATCGGTTAATGTCTGTAGCAATGTACATGTAATATAAGCACACAGTCGACGAAACGTGTGTATGAATTTGCAGTATCTATATTAGTAAATAAATAATTCTCTTTGAGTTGTTTTGCGTGTTTGTGTAAGTATATGTGTTTTTTTTTATTTATAATTTCATTTCAGACATAATAAATTATTTCTTATTGTGTGTAGCAGGATTGTGTGTTGTTTTTTCACATTTTGTTTTTATTTAAATTTAGATGTAGGCTACTATTTCGTTTTAATTATATTTTTATTCATTGTAGCAGATTACCGCTTTTTATTTTTTTCCATTCATTTTTATTCATTATTTTTTTAAATTGTTATTCGTAAAAGACATTTTTTTATTTTTATTTTATTATTCCTATTTTTCTCAATTTGTTTAATGTAATACACGATCAATTCTTGTCATGTGTTGTCGTTTTAATGAGAAATTTATCATTTTATTTTTGTTTTGTAATTATATCTTTTTTACTGAAGTGACTACTTCTTATCTTGGGATATGGCTGTATATTTTGCACGGGGAAAAGTAAGTTCCAGTCCATAAGCGCACTCTACCGAACATTATTCCAAACATTATTATTACAACACATTTTATTTTTTAGTAATTAATAAAATGTATTTTTGAAATGAAAACTTGTATGGTTGAGGATGACAAAACCTAGGTATAATCTTTTGCTTTCGCGTCACGCTTGAATCCGTAATGCATACCTTACAGCATATATAGTTCTTGTATGTATAGACTGGAAATGCTTACTTCTAAACAGCTGATTTCGCAAAAAAGCTTCAATATCATTTCAATTGAGGTTAAGTTTTTTGCACTTGTTAATTTTAAAAATGTGTATTTTCTAAATTTGTGTAGTTAAATTATTTAATGTAGGCTATATGACCTATACCAATTTTTGAATGCCATAATTACAAATATTATATTTATTATTATACTAAGACAGTATAATTTTCATGTATAACTGTCAAAATTAAGGTTATAAACTGATTAATTATTATAGTCCCCTATATATCCTAAGATACTCAAATTCATAATCTGTAATTGTTTCAGTTAATTTTTAAGTTGTGTAATTTACACACACGCTAAATTTAATACGAAAATAATTTTCAAGAGTTGCCCTTTCCTGCATGTATTTCAATTTTTATAAAAATAATTAAATCATAATAGTGATAAAAGTATACAGTCAGGCAAGTCAAAAAAAGTAATCACTTCTGTGGGTCAGCCCAGCACTGCCTAAGTTTTATGCCTAACTTTTCATGTAATTTATTGATGAATAAAAAATTTTAATTCTTAAAAAAACATCGAAATATTGTTTTTGAAATCAGAAGACGTGAAAAGTATTCCTGGAAATTATTTTCAAGATTAATACAACAATGTTTATGTAAAATACGCAAAATTTTAATAAAACAGTAGGTATCAAGTGATAATGTACTTTCATGTACGTGATAAATAACATATGCACTTATTTTCTTGTATAACGTTTTGTATGTGAAAAGACTTGTACTTACTGTTTTTAACACGTTAATGAAAAATCACTGGTGATTATTTACCTGTGACTTTTTTTTAATAGCCCTAATGTTATGCTAGTTATTTAATATATTTTACTGAATAATTACTTGAGATAAAAACGATTTTTTCACGCTTATAAATCATTTGCATTCATAAAAAAGTGGAAAATAAACACAAACAGTTTACGACAAACAGTCAAATACAAAAAAGAGTAAATGCAACGAAGGATATGAAAAAAGTTGGAAGAAAACTGTTTAAGTTTCGGCGATGTATGAAAGTGTTTTCATGTTTCTGCAGATGCATACGAATTGCAATATTACTTCGACGTTGCCGGATTGCCTCACATAGATCCAGGCACGGAAATAATGCAACACTGTGCACCATAAACTGAATAGTGTTCACAAATTACAAACTTCAAATAAATTAGTTTATGCTTCTGCAAAATGACGTAACATTGAACGGAATGATGTAGTCATGTCTGCAGTATTAAATAGGTGATGAATATTTATTTGAACGTATCATTTGAAAAGGCATCATTAAAATGTCATTGCAAATGTACTCGAGTAGAGCAACGAAGTTAATATTCTTTTACTGTTGTATTTGAACGTCGATATTTGCACTTTTCGAATCTTGCAGGCCGTAAATATTATTTGACAAACTGACTTGTTAACAACAAAACGTGAAGTATGCACAACTTAACGTGACTGGGGTCATGTCAGATCACTACAACACAACCTCCGCTTTAGAATCATACTCTCAAATATATAATCATAATATATTCGGTTTTTTAAAAATTCAATATTTACCAAAGTAGTTTTCAGCATGTTTTATGCATGTCCATGTAGAGCCGAAGATGAAAGGATACAAATTTTGGCCCATATAAAAAAATAGTGTTTTATATTTTTTATCGTTTCTTGAATAAGAATATACTACTTTTTTTGTATTTAAAGTCCAACTACTGTGCACACTTGGGCTAATGCTGACAATGGGATGATTTATAGCTTATGAAAATGCCAAGCCCTGGCCGGGAATCGAACCCGGGTCCTCGGGGTGAAAGTCCAGTACGCTAACAACTAGGCTACCAAGGCGGCTAAGAATGTACTACATTGATAACCCTTATGAGAGGTATGTGAGTACACGCTGCTGGTGAGATCTTGCGGCAAAGTGCTCAACCACAATTAAATAAACAATAGTACTATTTTCTCAAACGTCTCTATCCCACGTCTTTGCTTCTTACAGCGTTCGTAGCAGCATATAGTCCAACTAATTGGATTTTAGAATCTGATATCGATATTGTGTACGCTTTTTATAATGGTGTTTGTACTGCTATAATATGTATATATTCAATGACCTTAATGATCTAAATTAAACGAAGGTTATGGCTCAAACATATCCAATGGGAAATACTGGGGAAATGGAAAATAGGAAAAATGTTAAAGGCAGAGTTTATACAAACTGAGTTGAAATCGCATATATGTAAACCAAATTTGAATTGAAGTAAGTTTACAGTTTGAGAATATATATCCTACAGGTAGCAAATAACAAAATAAATATTGTCCACTCATATTTACTCAGGGATCCCTAACTCCCTTTCAGCTAAAAAGTATTTAGCTGGACTTTAGTAAATCATTTATCACCAAATTGTAACTAGAAATTCCAATAAGAATTATGAAACTTGGAGAATTTTCACATTCCCGAGCACAAACCTAGAAAAATATAATTAAAAATAAATATTACTTTCTCCATATATTTAGTATAAAACCAACAGATCGTGAAAATAACCAATGTTAAAAGTTTAACAGGTATTATCATGATTCCAAAAAAAAGGTTATTAACTTTGATGTCGATGCGCATCGCTAGAGACTAAAGGCATTAACCGATTTCGTTGAAATTGAACATAAGTTTGCCCACATCCTGTTATCACATTTAACATTTTTCACAAATATCCGTTTACAAACCATTTTTCGGTTAACAAACCGTTAAAAATTACCAAAACTCGTCAGTAATCATTTTCAATCGAATTTTTTTCAACAACAAACAACCAACAAAAATAAAAATTTTGGAAAATATCTAAAACAAATCAGGAAATCGTAATATAATATATAAAGAGTATTCTAAATCTACTCTAATGTTCCATGCGGTTTTTTAATTTTTTTAAAAGTATGTGGATTAAGAGTGAATAGAAAAAAAACAAAAATAAATCCTTGGAGCGTTGTCTATTAAAAAAATTCTAGGTTTTTTTCAATAGTTTCAGAACTGAATTTTTAAAAGAATATGTAAGAACGTTTGTGCAATGTTTATGCAGCATTATTTTACTGCCCGGGTTGTTAAAACTACAAACAATGGCCGGCTGCTACCTCTACACTTTACAAACTGACATACAGAAGTTGGTGGGAGTTGGAATCTAAAAGGGAGTTCATTACAGTAAAGACGTGTGATTGTGTGACGGCTGTTTAACAGTGCACAGCTGTTCTGTAATTAACAGCTGATGGCGCCAACCACTAAGCCCCCTTCGATTACAGACTGTCACTCTGCACTACCACCGCGTATGTTTTCATTAAGACTGTCAATACAATAGAATCTATCGGGAATGTGATTAAACAAATAACGAATACCCGTGGATTTAACTGCAAAACTGATTTATTTGCTTCGCGAAATTGTGTTGATTACGCTGATAACGCAAGTAAATATTGCAGAAACTTTTCCCAAAACTTTTTATAATAAATTCATCTGTTAAGCTCGCTAAAAAATGTCCCGAAAAGAATCTGGTTTGAAAATCTGTTGAAGCTAATCCTTTTTTTACCATTCTTGAAGATTCGTCAGGCCGAATATACAAAATGAACGTTTCGATACTATAACAAAGAAGTATTTTCGGTAGTAAAGATTGTTTAGCTAACTTTTATAGAAAAATAGCAATTAACTGATGCAGTCGTCATGGTAAGACTGAGAGGCGAAACCATGTGCACCAACTGTGATCTCTAGAACACGATTTAAAAATAAAGTTAGAATTTTATACGATTCAAAGGGAAACCACAGTTAAGGAAAAGCAAGTATTGTTTCCAACAACACTTCTTTCCATTTTAAAAGTATCTTTGGTGGCCACATGGAGGAACAACCTGTTGTTGATCCTGGTACATTAATAAAACGCCATTGTATGACAGGAATAATACTTTTTGTTCAACTATAAAAGCCATCCTTCAACCAGACAATGAAATGAAATTGTACATACAAGATTTAGTTTACAGGATTCAGTCTGCTGCGAACCTTAAGATTGTGGGTTCGAGACGTCTTTCTTTGAAACTATTTTAACCACTCAAGAGTAGCCCATTTTGTGGACGTATTTTCAGTGATAAAGTCAAGCAATTATAGTCCACCGCAGGATTACCAGATCGGATTAAAGTAAACCCACCCCCACTAACCCCACAACGTTAGCTTATGTTACGTAAAGGGTTACAAAGCTAACTGCCCCCCCAGTCCCCTAGAGACCAGTATACAGCCTACGTCTATTTATCATACATTGTCCTGTACAAGGTTACAGCTGTTTTGTCATATCTGACATTACTGCAGCTGGCTAATTTAAATATGTTGACCAGGCGTACATAACAATATACACGCAACTGTTTCGCACGCGAACATTGGATGATGAAGATTTGTATACGCTAAAATCAAAGTTGATTTTGGTAATAACTTGAACAAGTTCGCAGGCCATAAAAATGATTGTGACGTTTTAAAATTAAAGCCATTCTAAATGTTTAAAAACAACCTTAATTATTTATATCCTAAATATTTTTGATAATGTAATTTCATCATCATAAAAAACTGTTAAAATCTGTTCACTTAAAAATGGTTCGTGTTTATTTTAAGATTAAAGAGGTTTAAGGTTGAAATTTAAGACTTTTAAATACCATCTTGTGCAGATTGGTATCCTGAAAGATTCACGAGGTTAAAAGTTGAAATTTAAAACTTTTAAATAGTTATCTTGAGCAGACTGGTATTCTCATAACTATGGTGTAATGAAGTATTCAAAAAGATTAGCTAAACATTTATGGTTACTTAAAATATTTTGTTATAGTCGTCATTTTAAAACATATTATGAAATTTTACTGGGCAACAAACAACTGTTCACCAGAATCACCTTTTTGTACAAATTACTTTTGCGCATCGAAATTTTCGTTTACATTATGTCACCATTTTGTTTGTGAAAAAAATATCTTCACTAACTTATCTTTACAACTGGTGTTAGCAAAATATATGAAGTTTTTTTAAATATTACCCAAATACGTGTACAACCGATGGGGGCACTTTGCCCTCTCTTGTCTTATTGAATATTATCAGCGCTCAGGGGGTTGCTAAGGCCTAACAATGCACCCGCTCCCATCCCTTACGCTGTTCAGAATCTCTGAACGGTCTTACAATGCTAATTACAATATCAGCCCTTTCTACGATTTAATTGATTTCAGCCCCTTTCATCCCCTCTACACTTCTATCAGTGACTTGCTTTTAACACAAACAGGTAAGTGAGATATGAAATTAGTAAAAAAATGAATTTGATTTTTAAACTTTTAACAATACAGTTAGAAAATGTAAACGTTGACAAGTAAATTAGAAAACATTAGATAAAATGTCGTATATTAAATAATATTTCATCTTATAGGTTACACTGTTCTTTTCAACTTGCGTGGCTAATGTGTTAACCTCGTAAACAATAAAATATTGTTTCCGACGGTAACCAATTCAAAATATTTAGTCTAAACAATTTTTCTCTTTACTTCAACTTTTAAAACGGTATTTGTAACTTAGAAATAAATTTTAACTATTTTTCTTCATCAGATAGTTTAAAAAAAATTGTTAACGTTAGAAACGTTGTTTGCATTGCATAATTACGTAAAATCATTTGACACTTAAAAACATAATTTGCTGTGGTGACATAACAGTAACCGACGTAACACGTAATAATATGATGATTATTGATCAGTTTTTTAAAATAAAAATATTTTGTATATAACCTCAAAAACTATTTACGACGACAAGTCTTATTTTATTTGCTGTTGAAAATTGGTTGAACAGCGTATAGTTAGTTCTGTTCTGAAGATGAAAACACTTCACACAATCACTTATTACCAAATTAAAAAGACAATAATTAAAAAGGTTTGTGTGTTTGTTTGTTACACAGTTTTGACCAAACGCACTGACCGATTCTTTTGAAATTTGGTAAGGAGGTAGTCTACCTTATACAAAACTTAAATATTAAATATTAAGATTTTTTTACCACTTACTTCCATTTCAAGATGGCGGCTACTGATTTGCAATAAGGAATGTACCCAGTTATAGCCAAATGCATTAACGGATGGTTTTTAAATTTGGTAAGAAGACATTTTGTATAAAGCCCAAATGACACATGTGTAACACTTTTTTGTTCTATTTACTTCCTTTTCAAAAAGTCGGCGTCTGAATAACCAATAACGATTGTACGCAATTTTAAAAAAACGAATTGGCCATTGTTTTGAAATTTAGTACGAAAGTACCTTGTATAAAGCCCGAAAGACGTATGTTATGATTTTTCCAATTCAAGTGCGTTCGATGATAGCGGGTTTTGATTCAACGATAAGAGTGCAGTTGCTAGTTCTTTCCTGTAATACTGATTGAAAGGCAGAACCTATCATAATTTCCACCGCTTCATTGAGAAAGAGCATATTAAGCGCTGTCGCCTAGCGCTTAACATCAATTAGAAACATATTGTAAGGTCTACTGTTCTTTGACCTACTAGTATGTTCGATTTTGGTGCCTAGTTTAAATCATATCGGACCAAAATTGCGAACACACACACACACACACAAATTAGAGGTCAGAATAGGTGCTCATTTCAAGGAGCCCGGTCTAGGTCTTGTCACGATGGGCACTCTAATACCTCATTTTCCAATGAAAATTCACAAATATACTTTTTAGGTTTGGGGAAATTTTGCGTGTCAAAACTGCCAAATTTTGTAGTTATGCTTTTCGTTAATGCGTTATGCGTATGTCCAACGAAAATACATTTCCATACTAACACTTGTATTCATCCTCAACCACAAAACATCTGAGAAATGTTGATGTCCTGTGCAAACATTAAATAGACTTGGTAAGTACAAAAATGGCGTCAAGAACGTAACGCCCGCAAAACACTTGATATGCAACTTGCTTTGTTCCATAATAAAAGGACAAAAATACTAACACCTCCCTCGGAGCCCGAGGGTTGAGAATACAAACTACCCCACTTGTTACCTTCCGTGATGTCAGCTTTTCCACCCTTATATTTATTATTCCTTCTCCAAAACCCTTCTCGATCTTTTATGTTTTAAATTTACCACAAGCGGTACAAACCCGTAAAGGACTGTCTTAAATCTATTGGCTGTGAGAGGCGCAGTGGGGGGGGAGGATTAATAACGACAGTTTTGGGAAAAACTCAAACTTCAACAGTTATTCTGTTTGACCGTGTTTTATAACTAATCAACAAACGTTAAATTTATTTGAAATGTTTAAAAGAATATTGAATTATTTTTATTATGTAATAAAAAGGAAGAAATATAAGTTGTTGACACAACGATTAATATATAATAACGTATAGCAAGAAGTTAGTAGTTACTTTTACTAGTTACATTATATAAAGTTATGTGTTATTTAATACAAAAGGCCTTAAGGTTTTTGTTCTCCTTTCTTAAATAAAATTAATGATTAAAATTAATTTTAACATTGTAACTTATTGAAATATTAACAATTGAAACCAAAATTAACCAGATTTCACATTACATACCTACATTAGATTACAGTATTTACTGTTTACTATAAGCAGAGTCTTTTATTTAATGTAATTTACGTATTATAACTGGCCTAGATTGTCTTACGGATTGTAGTTTCAAAACTGATTCGGTCATTAATTATTTAAGTCTTGAATACAGTAATAATTGAAATATTACTTTCAACAATGCTTTTTTAAGTAATCAGATGTTTTGGTACATACATAATTATTTGTCACATATGCCTGCATTGTGCTGCACTTTCACGGTGACACTTTATACTGCTCCTGGAATTTCATTTACATACCTTTTATCAGTTTCATTTATTTGTGAAGCTTTGAAATCGAAAAGTATGAGGCGCGAGAGTTGCCTGGTATTTTGACGAACCTGTAGGTACCTCATATATATAGCTTCAAAAACGCAGTCCTTTTTTATAAAAAAAACGATCGAAAAGATTAATACGTAAGTATGAAATACCACTGTAGATGTATTCCTGCATTGTCGTTACCACGACGATTGATTTAAAGTACCGTTATTTCTATCGAGAAAAGCAAACAAGGAAATTCTCTAGCTGCAAATATATTTCAAACCAATGTTGACAGTTTACGGCTCGAAGCAGGGAATACTCACCCTATGACGTCCGTGGTACAGAAATAATCGGCAACAATGTAATTCAGAAATACAATATTCCATTGATCCAGGGTTTACTGTCATCCCCATCCCCAATTCTCTGAATACCTTTGCACAAAGCACTGTCCACATTCACTCTTGCCACCTTCTAATAATTTATGTACACGATGTGCTGGTATGTTCATTATAGTGTAACTGTAATAATTATAACTGTACAATTTATATCCGTTATAATAAATTGGAATTGTTTCGTAAATATTTTAGAGCTAAGTTTAGCCTTCTCCATCGGAGGAATGCAGTTTAAACATTTACGTATTGTGAATTTTCAAGTTATTACTGAAACTAATTTCAATGACGGTTCATTCACCACAAATTACTGATGTTTGCGTGTGTTAGTTCTTGCGTAGTACTTCTTTGTTTGTCGCCTTATCGATAATGAATCCAGCCGATTGTGAAGTACGATCTGTAATTCGATTTTTAAACGCAAGAAATGTTCTCCTGCAGAAATTCACCGGCAGCTTGTTGAAATTTAATGTTTACAAGGTTTCGCTTTGTAGTGTCGAATGGAATCACTCTGCTGGTCAAATCATATAGCAATAAACCCACACGACACCAGCATATCATTACCAATTAAAACCAGTTTCTGACTTTCCTACATAAATAACATCGATAGTACTGTAAAAGCAATTCCATTACAAGCGACAAACAGCACTACAAATGGAAACCCACCAATCAGGTGTTAAATGAAAGATGTAATGTAGGAAGAAGAATATCCTGGCTGAAGGACGTGAGGACGTGGTTTGCCAAACCCACAATATTACGTTCTAGAGTAACTATGTGCAAAATACGAATTGCCCAGGCAATATACAGTAGTGTCGTATGTGAAAGATCACTGTTACTAGGCGCCATTGAAGTTTTCATTTATTTTCGTCAATAACATATTTTGGATGGTACGTTACCAATTCGTGTTAATGAAACAGCTGACTTATTAGAACAAATCCAAATATATTTTAACAATACTACAGTAGTTTGTTTGTCCAGTTCAAGGTTATATTTTTTATATAAGCCAGTATAGTGGCTCATTACCCCGGCGATTGTAGCAAGTAAAGTCGCGACCGGGAAGTTGTTTCCCTATTCTCTTTTATAAAAACATGGTTTTAGTTTCCCGTCTGATATAACCTATAAAAGTGATAACTTGGTCGAGGCTATAAAGCTAGTTCTAATAAAACCAGTCGACTTCACGAGCCCAAGACGTTTATTTAACTGGCAGCAGGTGTACCGTCGATACAAGACATGACGTTACACAGAAGTCCACCGCCTGAGGGGTGGATAATCATCCCTTGCTCGACGCCCCTCGTGACGCATCCTCCGTGTGATTACTCACCCTCAGGCAGCCTCAGGACTCGGTCTAAGCTATTACCCTACGTGTAACCATTTTTATAGTAAGATCAAATTATGGGGTAGGCTTTAATTAGTGCGGGGATGAATTGATTAGGGAAGATTACTTCTGCGTCTCGAGATATTGTATTCTTGAAGTCACCCTCCCTTCACTCTCTGATTCAATTTCCACAGAAATCTGAAAGTAAAAGTAACGTATCAGCGCTATGCCATCCTCACGTGACACACAAGTCGATTTAAGGTGACATTTTTGTCCGATTCTTCTCATATTTTGGAAGCTGTGAAAAAATAAACAATTTTCACTGAATTCGAATTTTACTTTTTCAGTACATGCAATATACGCGTATCATACAACGTTATGGGACGTTATAAAAACTGTCCTACGAACGCAAAAATTACCAAAAGTATTGGCAGAATTAAGTCAAAAAAATGGGTTTAAATTTTATATTTTACCAATATCTTTGGGTTTTAAATAATTACTGTATTCATAATTGTTACTTGATACTACTCAATAAATCACGGTTATTTCATTTCACAATCTGTACTAAAGATTTTAGTTAAATATTTCTCAAACTTATAGTCCTTACGTACACAAACAAAAAGTACAATAACAATTCTGGTGCACTATCTACAAAGAACGGAAGACCTGAAATGAAGACTTTGTTCAAACTATTATAGCTACATGAATATTCATGATTCAAATCA
>CM040190.1:61106682-61211682 GCA_022606455.1 Callitettix versicolor | reverse complement strand
AATAGAGCAGGGGTAAAATGGACGGAGGAGCGGAAGAGGATCCATGGGGACAGGATGAGGGAGGTGTGGAGGATTAGAAGGAACAAGACATGAATCGGAGTGCTTTGCGTGATCCAACAGGGTCTATGCGCAGATAATAATAATAATATGTATATATATATATATATATATATATATATATATATATATATATATATATATATATTACTTATCGAATCAACTTCGTTTTTTCTCAGCACATACTGTTCGTACTGGCATATATTAGATATCTGTATAATGATTTTTTTAACCGGCTTCTGACATTGCAAAACGATTTTGACCGAAAACTTACTGTTTGTGGAAAATTTTAACATAAAAGACACTTTTAACTGTCACAGGAAAAACCGCATAGGCATTCGTAGCATCACAAATCAAACAACATGTTTTTATATTTTACAAATGCTAATTTATTAGTCAAGAATAGCAATTCCATTACAAATGCCACTTGTTTGCATAACGTACTTACAACAATTTAAATATTTACGTAAAAGTCGTTAAACCTACTGACAGTCCCCTATCCCTGCCCGTAGTACAAGCCGGGACAAGCATTTCAAATACCAAACACATGTTTTGGACACTGTTTTTACACAAATATATTTGTGATTTCTCCTTCCATCGTGCATTTATGTATTGTTAATACGGACATCATAAAATACGAAGTACAGTTAGAGGTTATTTTGGAGTTTGTGATATACCAGGTAAGAAGCAAACATAATGTTCTAACATTTCGCATTTATTTACTTATTTGTTTTTGACTATTACGATTTCTCCTTATAATTACCGCCCTCCAATTACATATAAAATTATTTATTTCAACTTCTATCGCGTATGTTTTATTGCAATGACTTTTCTCATGTAATATAACAGTACCTAACGAACAAACTAATTTTTCACTTATCAAAATCTATTTCAAATTATTTTACAGGCATCAGTTGTTTAGGAAAAAATACAGAAAAATATCTAAAAATGAGCGTTTAAAACCTTTTTTTCTTTCTATTGAACCGTTTAAGAAATATTTGGTTTTATTACGTTCGTCATATTTTAGTATGACCGTAAAATAATCACCCATAATTTTACCATACAATAGCCTAAGCTGGGCAGAACGCTGCGTTGTTTCAAACAAATTACTGCAGCCCAGACAAAAGTGGATGTTATTATAATGGCTGTATAAGGCACAAAAATTGCATTGCGCCGGGTCAGGTCGGGTTAGGCAAATCAGCTTAGCAGCGTGCTCACTGCTCCAGGCAGATAAACAGATTACAGTGACGTCACTGCCTCTCCCCACGCCAAACTCTTTTATACGTAGCTTTGGCTGCGTGCATAATCTCTTTGTTGGCCAATTTAAAATACACTACTGCGTCATTGTTAGCACTGCACACTGTCAGAATGCGTACTTTTTGTATTTTGTTATCTCCGCAAAACCTTAATTGAGTTCGTTCATATTTAAATGGCAGAATCTAATAAATCTACAGCATCCATCAGTTTTGGTTCAATGTTAGGCCGGGTGGTCACAAATACGGAGCGGAGCTGTTCTGAACTGAGTGGAATGAAGATGAACTGAAACCGGAAGCGGAGTAGGGTCAGTTTAAAGAACACGTTTGTATCTTTGAAATCTAAATATTTAGGCCAATGTAACGGATTGTAGGAACTACTATATTTAAAGAACGTAATCTTGAGATAACGCGAAATAATAAGCTTGGAGGCGTGATCAGCGTAGTGGGGGAAGGGAAGTCACCATCAAAAATGGAACCTAGAAAAAGTCGAAGCTACGCAGAGCAAAGTTCAGCGGCGCTGCTTGACTTCGCTCAGCACGGATACGCTTTCAGTGGCCACAACCTACATTTAAAAACAATATGTTCGGTTTTTAATGCGTTGGCATTCAATGCATTTATTGGCCATCAGGTCTAACGGAGCTGAGCTGAGTCAAAAATTGCGTCACTGAGTTCCGCTCCGCGTAGCTTTGACTGTCTAGTTTGGTTTTGAAGCTGAATCCTCTTTCTCTAACACGCTGACCACACTTCCAAACTTATTATGGTTTGTTATCAGCTCAGCGCAGCTCTGATTTTTTAATTTTTAACCACCACTCAAAAATTACTAAAGGTTATCCGCAGTGCTCATTTCAAGGTGTCGGTTAGGGTCTTACTATGATTTTCACTCCAATAGCTCATTTTTAAAATAACCACTAAAAACAATAGACCGATAATACTCAAAACTGGAAGTATAGTAGGCTATACACTTTACGACAATGGAATAAAAGATAGGATGTACAAGAGATAAGTATAAAAATGTGAGTATACGGACAAAAAAATAAAATTAAATTAATTACTTTTTTACTACTTAAGTTATATTTTAATATACGAACGTTTTTTAAAATACAGTGTAGTTAAAATGATTTTAAAAAATCATTTTAAACCGTGGTTTCATATGAAGGTTCTTGCATGACTTAGATTGACTCACCGGGAATATATTCATATTTTGCGCCAAAACACAGTAAATATTCCTTGCACGCCGCCAGAGCGGGAGACGAATCAAGGGGTCGCCCGTTTTGACAGCATCAATCAGGATTTTGGTATTTATTTTGACAGATTCTTATTCAGTCTTGTTTTTTGTTTGTCGTTTGAGTTTTTGGAATCAGTTTACATGAGGGAGCGGGCAAATTGAGTTGTTCTTGGAAATATTGATGTCTGTTGTTTGTTTTAGGACGTGATTTTATTGTCAAAAAGCGATAATAAATATTCCAAATGTCGGAAGTAAAACCAAAAATGTGCAAAGACTTAACACTACTTTGACCAAAAATGTGCAATAAATTTCAATAAACGAAACAACAATTTTTAAGCTTAGTATGTAAAGACTTAATCCTAGTAAAATACTATTTTACTGATAATTTTCATGCAAACTATCCACGGGTACTATTACTATCCATTATAATTCACTACGATAATTATAAGTAATATCTTGTTTTTCTGAGAAAATTTTAAAAATTAAACTTTGAAGGGCTGAGGAAGTGTTTGGAGGTCAAAGGAACTTTTTCGGTTGCGTGAAAACCAACATTTCTTTTTTGCTTTAATACAAAAGACAAAAATATTATTCAGGAAAATTAGAGTACTTATATAGTTTCACAACCTTCTTTTTTATCAGGGACATCTTCATATATGGTAAAGTTAAAAGTGATAAACAGTACTTATATAATAATGTTGATGTTAAAACTGGAAGGGAGAAAAGTAAAGAAAGGCAGGATTGACAGTGTAAGAAGGTCGGTGAACAGCAGTTTGGGAAAAACCACTAAAGTTTGGGCTTGAGTAAGGGAGAGAGATTACAATTAGTCTGTTCATTTAAATTAAAGTTTTTTTTTTACAAACAGATCTAGACTATATATTTCCAGAATTTCTACATTTTTAATTTTATACTTTTTTGTTTTTGTGGCTTATAGCAACGTTATTCAAATTAAATAGCATATCCTAATTTTAATAAATGATTCGCAAAATTTGAGTCTTACATCAAACAATTGAAATGTTCTTTAATACTAACTCCTCTCCTTTCAAGCCTACCTCGCAGGGGGTGCAGACTAGCTGCACCTATTGAAAGGATTTAGACGTCCCTTGCGGTACCCGAATCTAACACACACTTACATTTTCAACACTACACTTATTACTTTAACAATTAACTCTCACACTAATATTTAGGGAGGCAATGATAGCCTCAATGTGCTTTTCGCCTTAAAATAACAAAAAAAATCTTCAAGCCTATTGTTTACTGGTTTTCCAAACCTACTGGTCATTGGCCTACTTACGTATGTGTCACACCTTCCTTTCTTTAACTTCTTCCATCCAGTTTTAACATCAATTGTGTTGGTACATAAGTATACCAGTTTTGTCAGATTGGAGGTCTTTCTCCCCAAATTAGGGAAATTTTACGGGAAAGTTTAGGGATTATTATTACTATGAAAATTTAGGGAATAACATGTCCTGTTTTATCTAGATTAAATTCTCTTTCGTAAAGAAACAGGTTTTTGTTAATCTTACTAATTTTCGAACTGCAGACTACCTGAAATCCGGCGGCTGCATTCCCCAAAAATGCAACAATAAACCACTTTACAACCTATGCCCAACCCCGCAATCGTTCCTGACCGTTATTAGTTTACTGTTGCCATTAGATAATATCAAATTTGAGTAGCTATATTCCGCATGACTGTTGTCCGCCGCGTCAAGTGTTTCCGCCTAAGGATTGTATAAAACAGCGATACAGTAATTGTAACACCTGCTTCCATAACGTACAGTCTCCGTCTTCACTTCAGGCAATCAGTTTGGAACTACTGTAATTTGATCTATCTTGTAACTGGTGGATTAGAACATTTAATAACATCAGCTGATTCAGTTTTCAAGATCTTCATTCTTTACAATAACAACATCGGCAATAAAATAACGCAAAACGTGTGAAAAGTAACCAGTGTGTGTGTGTGTGTGTGTGTGTGTGTGTGAGAGAGAGAGAGAGAGAGAGAGAGAGAGAAGAGAGAGATTTAAATAAATAATGTTTTTATAACTTTAATCTTGTTATGATTAATGATAATATGTGTAAAATATAGGGTAGGTCCTTATTTTGAATACTAGATTTAATAGAAAGATTAATTTAATTTTTAATCTATTTACGAAATAATATATTTACGTTACTTAATTTCTAATACATACATAATGATTTATAATTCAGAAATTTTTTACAGTATCTAAAAATTTGGGAATTTTTATGTAACTGGTGGAGGAAAAATCATATTTAGAATTTGGCAACACTGAAGTACACTTCATAACTTTTCGCTTTACTATATCTGAAGATGCCTCACAACAAAACATAAGTCAGTAAAAAAATTTTGGAACTATATAATGTGTTCTGCTTTTCCTGGATTTATGGCGTTTCATCAAATATGGACTCATAAAAAATAAATAAATAGAAAAAGATATGTAACTTTTGTTAAAAAGAAGTGATTGTTCCATTTTATAATACAATAAAAGAGACAATAACTGCCCGAGCGAAGCAAGGTCTCTGTTCGGCATTTGATTTGTGTGTGTTTCTTTGTATCGCAGTTAAAGCTTTTTAGCTTTACTGCGACCGATTGGTTTAAAATTGGTACGAAGATATCTTATGTAAAGCCCGAAAGAGCATGTTTAAATGTTTCCCATTCACTTACATTTCAAGATGGCAGCCTCTGGTTTACAATAACAAATGTATGCAGTTTTTTAACCAAACGCACTCACTGATTTGAAATCTGATACGAAGGTACCGTGCATAAAGCCTACATGAGACATGTGCAAGATATTTTCCCATTTACTTCTGTTTCAAGATGGCGGCCTCTGATTTGACTGTGAGGAGTGTATGCAATTTTAATCCAACGCATTTACATTAAAATTTGGTACGAATGTACCTTCTATAAAGTTCGAAAGACGTTTTGTATACGTTTTCCTCATTCACTTTGTTTTCAAGATGGCGGGCTCTGATTCACCGTTGAGTACTTATCGTAATTTCAGCCGCTGCATTTGAGAAAGAGCATAAAATTTCCACTGTAATTGATCCAATAATGTATTTTCGTAAATATTACGGTTACCGGTTAAATTGGCGGAAAAATTTACGAGGGCTGTCGCAGAGCGCTGTATATTAATTAGCAATATACTGTGACGTCTAATGTTTTTTGAACTGCTAGTATAAAAATATTGTAAGTGAGGTAAATGGTTGTTTACCTTTCCATTTAACTTGTAAGCTTAGAATAGGCAAGAGTTTGACAAAAAATATTACCGCGTGATGAAACATCGATTAGGTTCCTGTGTAAAATTCGGATGACATAATTAATTTTTCTACCTCACTATATTTTATTGCAAGTTTATAATGGCAGATGCTAAAATACTGAGTTTTACAAATCTAACATTTACCATTTAAACGGAAGAAGTGTGTTAACAAAATGTAAAGCAGACATGTTTATATTCGTTGCAGTTTCTAAAACATGTACAATGTTTACATATCAAACTCGTATTTATCCTTCAGAACATTCACCATCTAGTGAATAAACTGAATGTAAAATGAAACCTCCCTAAGGAAGTTTGTTGTCACTCTTAAGGGAAGGGGAGGGTACAGTCAGACAAAACTATCGCATCCATTCTTTTATAGTTGATAACGCGCTTGCTTCACTCCAGGCTGAATTCTGTTGTGTCAGCATGAATAAGAA
This sequence comes from Callitettix versicolor, assembly GCA_022606455.1. Lineage (NCBI taxonomy): Eukaryota > Metazoa > Arthropoda > Insecta > Hemiptera > Cercopidae > Callitettix > Callitettix versicolor. Next base: position 61,205,435 of record CM040190.1, on the reverse strand, counting down.
TACGTTTTGTCGGGAGAACTGAAAATGGAAATGCTGAAAAAAATTTTTGTTTAGAATTCATTTAATCCTTATTTTACTTCAAAAATATGCGGTTTTTTGTGTGAATACTTTAGAACTTTATACGAATAAAATGATATCAAACTAGGCTAAAATAATTTTGAAAAGAATCACATTTCGGTCATTTTTTTGTATTTTTTTTTACAAAAGCTAAAACTTTTGTTTAAAAAATCACAACGAAATACGGAAAAATTACACGTATATTTGTTTATTGTCTAGTAATGAGCATCAGCAGCTGAGAGTTTTGTAACAATACTATTAATCATTGTCTTTCAGTAAATATAATCGTGGCATACTGCGGTCGTGATAGAAGCGCATTTTCAAGCACAACATGACCGTTTACCAGTGTTGCCAGTCTAGGAGACGTTTGTTTCCAGACATTTGGCAGTCGTAATTTATACCTTAATTACTATTATTAAAACAAAATATTCGTGACAATATGACAGTATTCTCCCACTTAGTATTAAAATACGTAAAACCCTTTCCCCCGCCTAATGACAGATACCGCTGGGAACGTTACTCTATGTACTCATTAAGATCACACTTATTACTAATGTATTATCTTGTTTAGAATCGCTCCAGCCCCTCGAGTTGGAATTTACCTATAGCACCCCACAATTCTGTACCATTAGTTCACACTGGTTTTAAGATATCTTTGTACAATATCAGGTTACTTTCTGTTGATAACTTTGTCCTACGATTTAGTAACCAGTACATTTGGTTGAACTTCATGTTAAGTTGTTTCCGTTTTGTGATTAAATACTGCCTATAATATTATAAAACTTAAAAATATTGAAGACCTGTCTTTAATAATGTTTATATTTTATTTTCAGTTTCTTATTGTAGTTAGCTTTTAATTTCTTAAATAGCTAAACAAATTCTGCAGTCCAAAACAATAACAGCAAAATATGAAACGTTTTAAAATTTTTCTAAAACATTTTCATCTTTAGGACACTAAACCCTAGTCTTTTTTCGGTCTCTGTCGAATAAAAAATCAATTAAACATTTAAAGCAATTTATTTTCAATTATCTTACATTGATAAAACCCCACTCCTACAAAAACCACCCTTACAGCAGGTCCAGCGCACACGTCTTGGTGTCAGGTGACCCACCCTCTTCGCCTCCCCCATCCAACTTTACATTAGGATAGGAAATGTAAAACCGTGATCGTATTATTCGACTTGGGGGATGAAGATGACTTTAATAAGAAACTCCCCCCGTTGTTTACGATACAATAACACACCCCCGGACAACCTAGGGATGATTTCCCAGCGGTATCTGTCATTAGACGGGGAAAGGTTTTTACATATTTTAATACTAAGTGGTATAATACTGAACTACGATTCGTTATTAAGGTATAACTTACATTGGCCAAATGTTTTATTTCATTTTCTCATTAGTAAACACTTGTTTTATTGTGGACTTGCTCGCAGTATTGTCCTTGCTTGTGGATATACAGATGATCTAATAATGTAATATTTTATCAAGAATAAACTGATACCAGGGCATGAATAGTCCATAAAAGTAATTTACAGAACATCAGTACGTGCCCTCTCAGACATGACTGTTTCTACACAGCACAAAATTGCAAACAATGTTAGATAACATAAACTGGTAGAAAAACAAGAATTATAGTAATTACACACTTTGTAGCTGATAAAACAAAGATGTCATAGAGAAGGAGGCCGAAAAGGAAATGGGAAAAGGCTCAGAAAATCTAATTTACATTGTGTTTGTTACAGTGCGAGAATAAATAAATGTACGGAAGGCCAGTTGGTTAATTTAAATTGGAAAATGAGACATTTCAACAGCCACCATGATAATAAAACTTTTAAAAACACAATTTAATAGGTCGTTAAACATTTTACAACAATACTTTCGCCGATTTAACAAAATTTGCTTTTTTGTAAGAGCATAAAATAATTTCACACGTATAACCTTGTAAATAACCTTATAAAATTCGTAACTTTCTCTAATACACTAAAAATACTATTTTCTCTACCGTATCAGTATCCGACATTTTAACCTGCATACATAAGCATTACAGATTTCAAATTTGAGTAAAAAAACCAAAATTTGATTTATTTATTTGAGTAAAAAACCAACAAAAAATTTATATCATTCTTATCATTTTCATATTTTAAATAAAATTTAAACATTTTAAATGATAATTTACATATTTTAACACGTATTAGGATGCAGAAATCAATTTTCAGAAAAAAATTACTTTTAAGAGTTCAGATTTTTAAAGATTTTCAGCCATTATTTTGGTACGATAAATCCGTATTTGTTGGGCAACGAAATTTACGAAAATATTGCTAAAGTTATAAGTAAGGAGATCTGCACACAGTTGCCTTGGAAGACAAGTAACACAAATGTACCCCGACACTGTAAAGATTAACAATAATAATATTAAAACCACAGATTTGTTGATTCATGGTCGAACAGTGTTCAGTGCACAGACTTGTCATAATGTTAACGAATTTTAAAATTATTTTGTTATCTGTGAAATTTACAAGTTTATTCGCGATTTATTATTTACCACAGATCAATTTTTGTTGTTAATAACTAATAATTATACGTTTCAATACGTAAACTTCAAAACAAAAAGGATACTAAATGTTTTTCTCCATAAAAGGCTATAACGACTTTCACTGAAAACATAGTTTTAAAATACTCAGATGGTCTAAAATAAAAAGAAATATATAGTTGTAAAACATATAAAAAAATCTAATAATTCACCGTATTTTTTGTAAGGACCTACTTTCAATTTTTCATATCGACGCTGACATAAAAACAAAATATTTTAGACAAATATGTAACTTCTTTAAAGCGTGTAGATAGTTCTTTAAGGCCATGCAGATAGTTGCTGGGGTTTCCCCGATTGACCTTTGTCATGTGGGAAGCACACAAAGCATCATATAGGCTGCAGGATAATAGAGTCTGACTATTCTCAAATTTGGGACGTGCTAGTATCACAGAAAAGATCAACGACGCATTTCTAATGATGGGGACTGATCAGATGGTAAAACGGCACATGGTATCTAGACCCTTTGATCTCAAGTTGACATTTGAGAGTGGAGATCGTGTGTTGGGAAAATCTGGACATACATTATGGTATACAGATGGCTCCAAGACAAAGACAGGCACTGGTGCAGGAGTGTACAGCCTGATACGGGCTGAAGAAAATTATTACTCTGCAACAACATGCAGCAAAATTCCAGGCTGAAGTAATGTGTTTGGAATAATTTGAAACAGGCCTTCAAGAAGGCTTGTATTCATATTTATACCGAGAGTCAGGCAGCAATAAAAGCACTTGCGAGTCCTATAATTCAGTCCAAGCTGGTCTAGAATTGTCGGGAAAACCTCAACGTTCTGTCCCTGGGTAACCGGTTAACTCTTCACTGAGTTCCGGGGCATAAGAGAGTTGAGGGTAATGAGGAGGCAAACCGACTAGCTTAACTGGGATCTGCATCTGAGTTATCAGACCTGAGCCGGGGAGTACACTTTGCCCAGGGGTAAGAAAAACCTGTTACACCGGTTTTAGGGGTGTTTCTGTCATTGGCCAGGTCTGCTATTAATAGATAGATTAATAAGCAACACCAGACAAGATGGGATAACCCAAAAACGTCTTGGGCAGAGCACAACTCAAGAAAATCACGGGGCTCATTATTGGACACTGGGTCTGAGGGTTCACATGAACAGGATAGTTATGTAGCACGGAGAAACAGTGTGTAGGTTGTGCCGGAAAGAGGAGGAAACTGCATAACCCATAATTCATCACTGTGATGCTCTTGCTAGCAGCAGGATAGGAATTTTTAGACTAGACTGAGCTAGTCAGTGGATTGTCAGAACTTACTCAAGAAGTTTAATTGCACAATAGGTCTGTTGATAGTAGTGTCTAGGGTTGTATTATTCCTTCCTCTAGTTTTGAACTTAAGCTTGCGTTGTTAAAGAATATATTTCTAATCTTCCTTTTTATTTATTTTTCTGTTTTTCTTCAAAAGGTCTAGAAAAGAAAATTTCTAAATACAAGTGACCCGTTCGTTTGTTTAGCACTCGTATTGACACTTTTAAATTAATTTTTAAAAAAACTTGATAAAGTTTGACTAACTATTTTGCCCACTCTGTATAAATAAATCAGAGTTGTTTTTATGACTTTATGAAGAAAGAAAAGATCACATTGTATCTGATATAATTTAGATAAATATTTAATAGTTTGTTATTAACTGAATACTGCGTTGAGTCTTTCATAAAATATCTAAAATCATTCTTTTTTGTTTAAAAAAACGTGTTTAGGGAAAAAATAATAGTGTCGCAAAGAAGTTTATGACGGAAATTAAAAGAAAATTAAATATAATTAAAACAACAGTTTTTTTTAGTAAATTTCTTCACAATTTCAAAAATTTCAAGTGTGCAAATCGTTCTTAAACATTTTAAACGGAATTTTTAAAAACTCGATTACGCTAAAAATATTTCCAAATATTTCCTTTCGAAAAATATCCAAAACAAAACAAGAAACCACTGAAAAATATCACAATAACGATCGGCGTCCTCTTCCTTTTAATTTCACTTATTCACAAAACACCCTCCTTTCTTACTTTCATCCCCATTAAAAGATCATCCCCCCAGCTAGCGTTATTTATCACACCCAGACTCTGAGAAATATTGTTTTGTTTTGTACCGCTGTAAGGGTTGGAGACGGTCTTAGTAAATCATACCTACCATGTTTCAACCCATTCACCCTTGCACAATAGGGGTGGATTACCTCAGTCTTAGGTGTACAATAGGATTTCTGATATCATTGTTTTAACGTCAGTAATTATGCAGGATCCCAAGGACGATTAGACGCGTGGTGACGGCATGGGATTGAATAGAACTTCCTCTCCTTCCTTCATAATATCTCTAATGTCATTTGCAGCTTGATTAACTGCACGACTATCTACTCAATTTTAGATTAGAAAGCGGGAAGAAATAAAAATTCATATTTAAAAATGAGCATAAAAATGCCATAAAAAGTGTATTAAAACCGCCATTTTTAAGGGTGGTAAGCCATATTTATGCTTGTTTATCGAGTGCGGTTAGAATGTTACTTCTTCATTATACGAAGCGTAAATGGAGTAAGTTTCGAGAAAATTCTATTTTGATGGATCTATCAGTTTTTTATCTGTCAGTTCCCTTCAGTAAAAACAAAGCTTTTGCATAGATGTATGGCAGCTAATGTGTCTGTTTATGTACATTACTAGCAGGTAAATTATTTCAAAATTTTGATTAAACTTGGTACGTAAGCCTACTTTTTCTCATACCTTAAATTATTATTTATATTTTTTAAGAAAGTATTTTGGTCAAAAACTGTTACAAATCAAATTTTCGTAAAATCGGCTCAAGAATATTTTCATAATAATCGACTTAAACGTAGTTTATGTGTCCTGACGAAATCGCTATATTTCCAAAAATCGAGTTCGGAAGCTGATGAAAAACTGAAACTTGCCTAATTTCTTAAAACCGAGTGATCTGATTTTATTCAACTTTTGGTATTACACGAAGATGTACACCTCAACTAAGCTTTAATGAAGCAGTTGCTTTCAAAGAGTATTTTTTTAGAGAAATAATTTAATATGAAAAAGTTTGTATAATGTTTTAGCGCCATTTATTTACATTCACAATATTGGAAAAATTAAGAAAGAAGTATAATAGTGGAAATTCCATTCTTGTACTATTATTGATGAGTAATCCTATTCTTGGACTATGATTGATAAGTAATCTGTACCTTGTACTGTGATCGATGAGCAATTTGATTCTTGTACTATTATTGATGAGTAATCCTATTCTTGGACTATGATTGATAAGTAATCTGTACCTTGTACTGTGATTGATAAGCAATTTGATTCTTGTACTATGATTGATGAGTAATCCGATTCTTGTACTATTACTGATGCGTAAACCGATTCTTATACTGTGATTGATGAGTAATCTGATTCTGGTAATGCGACTGACAAGCAATTCGATCTTTGCACCGTCATTGACGATTAATCCGATTTTCTTACTGTTTTATGAGTAATCCGATTTTTGTACTGTGATTGATGAATAATCCGATTCTTATACTATAACTGATGTCTAACCCGATTTTTGTACTGTACTTGATGAGCAATCCGATTTTTGTACTTTGATTGATGAGTAATTCTATTCTTGTACTGTGGTTGATGAGTAATTCGATTGTTGTACTGTGATTAATGAGTAATCCGATTTTCGTACTGCGACTTATGAGCGATTCGATCCTTTTACTGTAATTGATGAGCAATTCTATCCTTGTACTGTGATTGATGAGTAATTCGATTCTTGTACTGTAAGTGATGAGCAATTCGATCAGTGTACGGTGATTGATGAGCAATTCGATCCTTGCACTGTAAGTGATGAGCAATTCGATCCTTGTACTGTGATTGATGAGCAATTTGATCCTTGTACTGTGATTGATGAGTAATTCGATCCTTGTACTGTAAGTAATGAGCAATTCGATGAGTGTACTGTGATTGATGAGCAATTCGATCCTTGTACTGTGATTGATGAATACGTTTATAGATTCCCTTATAGAAAAGTGGGTTTTTATCTTTATGGAGATTTGTTCACATCTTCGGAATATTTTCAAAATTTTTTAGTTTTAATTAATATTTTTCTGAATCAGATTTTCACGCAAAAACCTATAAATATTCTGAATATCAGCTATATCGATTTGTTTTAAAATGTATATTAAAACTGCCTAAAACTTACTCTTGGCGTAGTTATCTGAAATAAATCTGGTTTGGGAGCAATAATCGGAAAATCAACCATTTGAAATAACTTTTCAAAATGTTGCTCAAATTTTTGGTATAATATCAAATATACAGAAACGGGATTTCTGCACTCATCTTCACAAAATGGGTTTTCAAGTGACAAATCATTTGTGCAGGAAATGTGGTAAAGCTGAGGAAACAGCCCAACACACTGTCCTGTTTTGGACAGAAAACAACTTGAATCCCTAGGTACTCTATAGGGTGGAGAGTAGACGATGGAACAAAGCAAAATCATCCGAAGCATCTTTCCGTTTTCTAAAATCCTGGAGTTGAAATGGAAATGTTGAATATGTGAAGAGGATGCATAATAGGTTATATTGTTCAGTGGTAAAACCAGGATTGTGGGACACCACCGTAAGGGTGTTTGAGAGGTTTCACTTGAGCTAATTTGTAACCAAGTACGAGAAGGTTTATGCTATGTTTTTTGTTCGTAATTATTCATTTATTTTTCATTTTTTCAAAAATTTCCTTTTTTTTAAAATATTTTGAGTTATTTTAAAACACGTGAAACAGAGTTTCAATGACAAACATTTAAAAAACCGAAAACACTTGTGTATTTCAGAAATTTCTAAAAATCATCTACTTCAATATAAAATACTACATTCTAACCTTCTTACATACTATCATAGGAACTAGTAAGCCGCAAGTCTTGTTATAAGCGTGTTGAAATAACGCTTATTCAAATACATTCTTAATACAAAAGTTGAGACCAATATTGGGACTCGAACCAGGATTGTTGGTTTTGTTCGTCAGTACTCTACCTGTTGATCTACTTTACAGCAGACACAATCAATACTTCCAGTACTATTTTACTGCATGATTACCTTCTCTCTAACAAATGATGATATAATCTAGTAACGAAGCCGGAAAAGGGTGTACAAAAACATGGCCTAATCAGATTTTCATACCCAAGGTGGCAAAATGCTCCTTAAAATGTACCTTTGTTTACTATAGCAGTTTTGTGTAAATTTAATTTAGGGGGTACGCTGCGAGGGTTTTAAATAGGTGTGACATGTCATTTTCGAGCCTTTCTTGTTCTTTAATAAAATTACAGCTTTTTTATGACAGTACAAAAAACGGCAAAAAATTCCAAAAAAACGAACTCTGAATCACCAAATTTTGCACAAAGGTGACTTTATTCATTAGCATAAACAGTCATGGCATTTGGACGAAAAATGGACCTGAGGGGTCTTTCATATTAGGTGTAAGGTGATGTAAAAACCATCGTTTATCCTCTTTCTTCGCAAATATCTCTAAAAGTATAATGCCCGGTTGCAAGAATGTCTAATTAATCTAACGTTATGACTTCAAATTTAAGATCACTGTAAATGTTTCCTCTGTTGCAAGTACATTTTTAACAAAACTTTACGTGAAGGATATTTAAAGCTTTGAAAATTTAGTAACTGTTTAATGGCTGGTAATATAGCTGATCATTTTATATTTATGTTTACAATTATTTGAAGGTTATGTGTTTTGTTTACATTCTTTTTTTATTCTTTCTACTAACAGGCCTATTAGTACTACTTTTGTATTTTCAAACAAAATAACCAGAAACTATACAAAATAAAGTATTTAGTTATTTAAAACTAAAGTTTAAAAAAGTACACGTGTAGCACTCAGGAGGGAGTTATCGACAGAAGCGAAGCTTTTGTTAATGATATCTTGTTGAATTAGATATGTTTACAAATATCTTTTTTTGTTTAAATAAATAAATATGTGAACCCAGTTTAGATATTATTTACTGTAATTACAGTAAAAGACCAGTTGTTTATATTAATTTGTAATGATCAGCTGATTTCATTGAACAGCTGATAGACTATAATAACTTCTAGTTGTGCTGTTAAAAAATAGCAATATTAACAACAACAATTACAAATGTTCATATTGATTTCGAATGTATTATAAACGATTACAAGGTGCACGTGTTCTTCAACTAAAGAAAAATACCGAAACCGAAGTAACACAATTTTCATATAACACGCGTGTGCTGTTATCGAAAAGGAAGTAGGAAAAGAAAGAGACAGAAATAGAGAGACGAAATCCGTTTGCTTGTTCGTTCCATATTTCTGTTACATCTTCCGTTCGGCATACTTTTTTTTCTAATCATTCCTCTCACCAAAACTAACACTAAAAGCTTCGCTTCAACAAAACTGATACTATAGCACTATAAAAAAAGCACTTTTATCCACTGTAAAACAAAACCTTTAAAAATAAATTTAAGCATTGTTTAAAAGAACTGCATAGCTGAATTACTTTAACAAGCGTATAACCGTCGTTTAAACTGTAACAGACGTTCTAGCAAAACAGTAGTTAAACTTAGTTTAAAGCTCTGTTATTTTAAAGAGATTTTCTTAACACAAGTTTTTGAAAGCCAATTTTATGTTTAATATTGTTTTGAAATATCAAGGTCTTTTAAATAATTTAACGAAAGTTCTTGCAACCGGCTATTAGTCTTATAAAAATGTTGTTCTTTGAAAAATTACAGTTTATTTAATTACCTTTCATTTTGTCTTAATTTTTATTGCTGTAGTTCCAATATTCAGCGAGAAATGGCGCTTTGAAGTATCCTCTTCTTATTTTTAAGCTTTATTAGTTGGTAAAAATTAAATAATTACTCAAAAATTAAATAAATAATTTAAAAAATAATTAAAATTATTTTCAACCGTTATAAATTGAGCTTTAAAGTTTAATATTTACCCTGAGTTAATCAATATGATATTTAAGGAGTTGTTGTACATACTTTAGATGTGGGATTATTTTAAATAAATCTAAAACAGGTTATACGTCGTTTTTGAACCCCTTTTTTAGCAAATCCGATTAAGCTGGGGTTTTTGTACAGATCAACTCCTTCTTTTATTAGACTTACACGCATTCTCAATTTATTAACAAATTTCCATTGCAAAATAGGTTTTTGGAACAATCATTCTAGTAAATCCATCCATATTAAACTCTTCTTCTTTTATTATTATTACACGTTTGTATGTTTCATGGTTCAAATCTTGTAATCGCTTTTTAACCCACTTTCCATCATCCAACTGACTCGAAATTTTGCACACTTGCTTGCTTCTATGACAATGCAATATTCAATAATTAGGAACATAAAATTTTGGTTCATTGTGCTTTAATTACTTTTCTAAAATTTCGTATGGAAAAATAGTTTTAGCGTTTCTCAATAGATGGCGTTAGTTTCTTCTAAAACTTTTCATATTGAAAGTTGTCGGAAGAAGCTAGTTTGAGCTCATCTCTGTCCTAAACATTTTCTTACAGCTTTTAATTTTTTGAACATTTTACTGTTATTTGTATATGAAAAAAATGCTGAATGCAGATTTTTTTTGTTAAAATAATTACGAAAAAATATTCAAAATTCTCAGCATTGTTAACATAAATTTAATTAATCATTAATGTATATTTAAATTTGAAACATTTTCAAAATTTACAATTTTTTGCTTTTTGCAAAAAACAATAAAACAATTACACAAAAATTCAAAAAAATCGGATACAAGATTCATTACATACAAGAAAATAAAATAAAATAAGACTTTTAAAAAACACGCTTTTTCAATTCAAGTATAATTTGTATAAAATGTTATTAAATTATGTTACTTTTTCGAAATTTGGTTCCATTACATAAGAGATGTTACTGCATTTGGACGGACTGTATTTATCTACCGTATTTACCCGATACGTAGGCTACCGCCCCCTTGATATCCCAACGTCTAACAATCCTGCAACTGACAGAAGATGTACGAGCAAAACATCAAGTGATGTCACAGCGCACTAACCAAACCCTAGCACGATATCAGAATGGAAAACACTTCTGGCCGCGACGTTGATATAACGCTTCTTTATGCCGCTATTGTCGTGGCTTGCAGTCGTCTAAACACACCGGGAAGACCCGCTCGTTACGTTCCCAGCTGAATATTTTGTAGAAAATGTTATTTTCTTTTTCTTCTAGTTAAGCCACTGCTTGGTTCTCCCTCCCTCTTCTGGGTTTCAAGGACTGTCCTGGTATGCAATCGCTCAACTCGTATCGATAAAAAAGTTGTGCGATTATCGATAGGCGGAAAAGATTTGGTGTTTTGGAACTTCTTGTGGCATAAATCTCGTGTCCACGGTTCTCTCATCTTGAATGGAAAATTTGCACTTGCGCAGCACAATAGTAGTCCCTGTTAGTCATCGTCTGTTTGTATCTTCTATCTCTAAACTTCACAAAGTTTACAATTTTCTGCAACACTCAAGTGACAATGTTCTCGATACTATTTCTTCTCAGTGGATCTTACCACTCAGCTATATGTCACTCTAGTCTTCATATTCTAATTATTATTATGTGTCTACACTTTAATATGATTTACCCTACGTAATAGCATTAAATATAAATGTACTAGAATGATACCCTTTAGAGAGTTATGTGAGCGCTCGCTGTTGGTGGCATTTTGTGGAAGAGTGTTAAGCTACTGTTAAATAGATAATAACACTATTTTCTCAAACGTCCCACCCGCGTCCCTGGCGGCAGATATTCCAATTACTTGGCCTTTAGCAGCTAATATCGAGCACGCTTTTTATAATTGTGCCATTATTTGTAGTATGTTTATATTCAATGGTAATATCTTTAAGTTGTTCCCCAGCTTATGTTAAACAACATTTTCATCTTTGTTGGCTCCAGGTACTTGTGTTTTTACCGTAATACAGTAATACGAAGTCTAGTTATGATCGCGTACATTCTTGATTTTGTATTCACATCAGGATATTGTGTCTCTCCAAAGTGCGCATTTACACGCAAATATCTCGCTTCATTTATTGCATTACGGCAGCTAGATACTTCAAAAATATCGAAATACATCTGTTCTAACACCCCCCACAGATCCTTAAATACAACTATTTATGTTCTAATACATAAACAGTTCAGCATTTGGTCTGTGTTTGTTTCTTTGTTACGCAGTCTTGGCCAAACGCACAGATTATTTTGAAATTTAGTACGAGGAACTTTGTATAAAGCCCGAACAACGTATTGTTGTGTCTTATTCACTTCCGTTCCAATATGGCGGTCTATCATGTGCAATAAAGATTGTATGCAGTTTTAGCCAAACGCATTGACCGATTGTTTTCAAATTTGACACGAAGGTACTATGTATAAAGTCCAAATGAAGTATGTGTAAAATGTTTTCCTATTTACTTTCGTTTCATAATAGTGGCGTCTGATTTAACGATGACGAGTGTCGCAGTTTTGGCCAAACGCACTGGCCGATTGTTGTGCAATTTGATACGAAGTTACCTTGTTTAAAACACAAATGACGTATGTGCAAGATTTTTTCCCATTTATTTCTGTTCCAAGACGGAAAGTTCTGATTTAACGTTGAGCGTGTAGTTGCTGGTTATTTCCTTTAATATATTGGCCGAACGGTAAAACGTATCTTAATTTTGACTGATTCATGAGAAAGAGCATACAATTTATAATAAAGGTGACCAATGAAATTTTCGTAAATATTACCGTTACCGGTTAAATTAGCGGAAAATATTACGGCTGACGTGGAGTGCTCTATATATTTATTAAGACTACATGGTAATGCGAGGTTTACTGTTCTTTGAACTACTAGTTTACAAGCGAAGCTTTTAAAGTTAGCTTTGGCGGCAGGAGTGAGTAGAAAAAATGTCACAAATCTTTTTAATGTAACGGAAATATGAAACGAATTTCGTCTCTATATTTCTGTTTCTTTCAGTACACGTATTATACGAAAAAGTTGTGTTGCTTTGGTTTCGGTATTTTTCCTTAGTTGAAGAACACGTGCACGTTGTAATCGTTTACAATGCATTTGAAATTAATATACATATTTGTAATAATTGTTGTTAATATTGCTAGTTTTTACCGACATAACTCAAACGTATTATAGCTCATCAGCTGTTCAATGAAATCAGCTGATCGTTACAAATTAATACCAAACAACTGATCTTCACTATAACTACAGTAAATAATAACTAATCTAGGTTAACGTATTTATTTATTTAAACAAAACAGATATTAGTAAACATATTTTAAAATTAATTATATATTCAGCAAAGATATCATTAACAAAAGCTTGGCTTCTGTCAGTAACTTCCCGAGTCCACTCGTGTACTTTTTTCACCTTTGCAGTTACGTGTTATGTTATACTACGCATCCAAAAATTCACTAGTGATGACAAAACACCGACGATAGGCGGCGGATACTGTCATAGGTATATAAATCGCGCTTACCCGTAAAATAGATTGACAGCGTTGTGTGACAGTTCATCATACGTTATTTGATGCTTCAGGCCTTAAAAAAATTAGGTTTTAATGGCTTTCTTGCTTATCCAAAATTTCGTTTTTCGGAACAGCCTTGCGGCATCAAGTTCGGATAATCGATTCCCCAATGCATATATTGGCAACTTATAAATCTTTTTAATCTTTACCGTGTCTTGTACGTTAGACATAATCTTACACAAGTCGGTTGAATTTCAACATATTAAGCAAACCTACTTTTTTATGGTTTATTTTCCATTAGATTAACTAATCAAAGAATGAATTCATAACTAACACTGCCACATTTTAAGTTAAATTAGGCCCTACACTATAACAGAAAATATAAAATATAATTGTCGCATTACATTTCTCACTTCCACCAAGTCAGTAAATTTGCGGTTTTTTCACACTATAACAGTATCTAAACAAGGTTTAATATGAAATAAAACTAATCCGTAAATACAAACAAGGTTATGTTTAAAAAAAATATCTGTAAATGTTTGAATAGTCACACTCCAGTTGGAACTAATATTTGTGTAACTAAAGTTTTGCCAATGAAAACAGAATACTCATTTTTTTATGTAGCACCACACCTTGTAAGTAGGGTTTACAGTAGAGAAATACTTTCCAAACAACGCTTGTTCCATTGTCACGTCTGTATTACAACAAAAATAGTTACGTCTTTACCAAACGCACACGCGCGCGCGCGTACGCACGCACGCATACACTCGCTTCCCTCTCTCCCAAAATAAAGTGTTTTCTTAAGCTATTAACCACTTGGACTCCAGCCGATGCCGATTTTCTATAAAATCATTTAACAAAATATAAACGCTCGCCCATAAGGAAGCGGCTGTTCCCATTTCACACGCCCGACATTGCATTGCGCTGCGTGGCGCTATCATTCTTTATTTGTTTTTTATAGCCCTTCACTTGCTTGGGGCGGGCAGAAAACACATGGCCTTTCATTTAACAGAGTGACGGGCCCTTCACAACCACCTCATCCCCATACGCTCAACGGTTACTACAAAAGGGCGTCACGAAAGACGTGCTACGTGATATTGTGCGAAACAGAATTACGAAACGTGATCATTCGAGTATGTTGTAAAATAGTGCGCTGTATAAACTTGCACGCGACAAACAATTAATTTAGGTTCATTTTATTTCATTGCTACTGACTGCAATGTATGATAATGACCGCAGAATACCTATCAATATTCACTTGTAGAACACGAACTGAGGGGTAATTAAAAATTATACACCGGTTGCGTTCATTCACGCGTTCAGTTTTCTTTTTGGCCTATAATCTAAATTTCATTTTAATTCGAACTTGACGCAACAATTGGTTTAGATAATACCTTGGACGTTGTCATTCCCCATCGTTATCAATTCAACCATTTCAAAGCCTCAATAAAAAATTATTTTTCTGTAAATCTAATTTCATAATTTTAATTCAGATTTCAGACATTTTAATTTATAAATAAACTTGCCGACGATACAGTTTCCTTCTATTAGTTTGTTATCAAGATAATTTGAAAAATTAAAATATTAACTTATGCAGATGCATCGATGATGAAACAAATTACAAACTATTTAGAAAAAAATGTAAGATAACTTAGTTTGAATTTACGGCAATGATGGATTATTTTCGTGATTTTATTATAATAAGAAAAAAATGTTCACATCTTTTATTGTGTATAATATGAGCTTAATAAACTTTTATTAAATTTTTGGTAATTCGCTTCCATCAAGTCAGCGAATTATCTGTAAGCTCAAGATTGATTACATTGAAGACTGTTGTAGTAAACATGTTTCTAGCACTGTTACCGTGTTACCTTGTGCCTTATAAGACATTAAAAATGTTGTTTTTCCCGACTGAAAAACAATCCTTTGAAAAAAGAAAAATAGGTCAAAGAAGAAAGGGTTAAAGGGAATATTCCTCAAGAGAAAAGCGCTTGGAGAGATCTACTTAAAAGACGATTAAATAAAATTGTGGAATATATCCACATATTCTAGGAAAATGTGAGAAATTCAACAATTTGTCTATACAAATTGCGTTTCTGATTTCCCAATTTTTATTGAGTTAAACTTATTGATCGTGGAAACGAGATCTCTGTTTCAACTCGACCGTTCGGTTTGTGGTTTGCGTTTGTTACGCAGTTCCAGCCAAAAACATTAAACGATTGTTTTCAAATTTGGCACGAAATATCTTGTACAAAGCCCAAATGAAGAATGTGCAACATTGTTTTCTTACTTACTTCTGTTTCAAGATGGCGGCCTCTGATTTAACGATGAAGAGTGTAGGAACATGAGTGGGGATTTTTTCCAAACTAATTGACCGACTGTTATCAAATTTCGTACGCAAGTAGCTTGCATAAAGTCCGAAAGAAGTGTATAAGATTTTCTCCCACTCACTTCCGTTTCACGATGGCCAACTCTGATTTAACGTCGACAGTGTAGTTGTTTTTTATTTCCTATAGTACTGGCTGAACGGCAAACCCTGTTCTGGAGATAAAGTATACAATTTTCAACACAGTTGGTTCAGTAACATTTTTTATAAATATTACGGCTTGGAGTTATATTGGCAGAAAACGTTACGAATGCTGTCGTGGAGCGTTCTGTATATTAATTAAGAATACACTGCGAGGTCTACAGTTCCTTAGAACTACTCGTTAATTTTGTTTGACCATGTTTATGTATACACCATAGACAAAAATTGAAACGGGAAGGCTCACTACCTGAAAGGAAATATCGAACCGGCTGGATCAAGTTGCAAGGCGGAAGTATGAGTCACTACTGAGTCATCTCCAATAGGACAGAAATAGATTAATTTATTCTAAAAGGAAGGTTCTTGCGTACTCGTAAGGCTATAAACGACCCAAAGCCGTATTGCAGTCGTTTCCCGTTTTAGCTAATCATAGGGCCGTAATTGACATGATGAAAGTTAACATGTTTAGACACGTTACGATAATGAAGAAAAACGAGTACCGAAGAGGATACAGGAAGTTAAAATCAAAATCAGTAGATCAAGATTAAGATGAAAAAATGCAGGAAATGTAGAAATATAATTATATAGGCTATATTATTTCTCGAGTCAAAATTCCTTTTCTCAGCACATACTATTCGTACAGGCATAAATAAGGTATGTTTAGAAAGATTTGTTAACCGGCTTCTGACATTGCAAAACGATTTTGCGCTACGACTTACGGTTTGTGGAAAATTTTAACATAAAAGACACTTTTAACTGTCATAATCAAAACGGCATCATGGATGCGCATGCACGGCATCACAAATCAGACAATATATTTTGTATATTATACGAAAACTAACTTATTAATCACAAACAGACAGTATCATTACAAATGTCACATTTGTGCATAACGCGATTAAAACAATTTCAATTTTTACTTAAAATTATAGGCTATGTGGCCCTACTGACAGTCTTCTATCCCTACCGGTCGTACAAGCTGGGATAAGCATTTCGAATACCAAACACATATTTTGAACACTTACACGAATATATTTGAGATTTCTCCTTCCATCGTGCATTTATCTATTGTTAATACGAACAACATAAAATACGAAATACAATTAAAATGTCAAAATACAGTTAGAGGTTATTGTGGACATTGTGTTTGTATCCATTAAAGAAAATGAAATACAAAAAGTAAGGAAGATTACATTATTACATCAAATATCGTTTACAACGAGATATTGTAACGCTCTGTAAAAATGTCTATAAAAAAACAATTATCTCTATTCAGATGTATATATGCTACAATGACTCATACATTTGTGCTCATTATTTCAAACCGATCGCTTTTCGATTTATTTTTCAAATGTTTTCCCTTCCTTCCAACTACCGCTCTCACCCCAACGAATACTCTCATCCAAAAAGCTGTGTTTACTTAAAACTTTCGCACGGCCCCTTGGTATATAGAAAATAGGAGTTAAATTGGGTGAGAATCAAGCGCCGTGGAAGCAGCTCCAAAAGTGGTAAGAGTTAAAACCTAGTCAGCTACATCTTGAATAAGTTTTAATCTGGCCTATGAAAGAAATACCTGAGTTTATGACAGTGTAACGTTTTACTAGGTTATTGTACAGAAATTTCAAATACACCAAATTAAAGCGTGTTCTTTTGTCTATAAATATATCTTAATCCTATTTTCAAACGTCGATTTTATATTTCAAGAAATTTACCGTAAACAAGATTTTCATGCAGTTCTTCTAAAGGTTCAAAACTTTTAAAGATTTTACTCCACAACGATGCTATTCAGGTATGTTATGATATAAAGTGTCTGCTAAATTTGATCAACTTTTGACAAACATTTAAATTATTATAATTTTGTTTAGAAAAGTGTTCATTTTGTTAACAGCAACTTTATTCAAAACGTTTTTAACAGACGTCCGTCATTTTATTATAGTATTATCAATACCTATGTTCAATCAGGAATATAAGTATTTTTAATGAGTAAAAGTATAGTTAAACGAATTGTGTGCATTAATATGAATACTTAGCGCACTCTGGAGTTGTAAATAAATTAAAAATGAAATGGGTGTCGCGCTCTCTAGAACTATATTATGAATCACCCGACAGTACTTCTTTAAGGGACAACACACTGGCAGTGCTTTTTAATTGGAATTTCTTTTCAATAACTTTACGTTTACTCAGTAAACACAATTATAAATCTGATTAAACATAGATCTTTATAATGCATTTGTAATATTACAGGGGTCTGTTCAGAATTATTTCAGTAACAAATGAGCACTTTTTTTTAAAGAAACCATAATTTCAATTTTTTGTAAAACTTTGGGCCAAATGTGGCAGAAATATTAACAGATGTATATACTATAACATACTTGAACAGCGTTGTTGTTGAAAAATTGTTTTTTTCTGTAAATTTATTGCAATATAAAATTGACGTCTGAAAATATATTAACTGAATTAACATAGATTTATAAAAGAAAATAACACATTTTAATTTTTTTAATCTGAAATTTCTGTACAATAACCGATTGTTACGATATACTATCCTAAACTCAGGAGTTTTCCTCCGTATACTACACAAAAAACAAAGATTATTTTCTAATAAAATACCCTTTTGACTGTCGAATTGGTTTTTTTAGATAATAAAATACTTTGGCTAGATGTTCGGTTAAATTTTTTGAAATACGAAATGTGAACTTTTTGTAAAATGTACTTTTTACACGCATTTTCTTAACGTGCTTCTTCTGTCAGTATGTTTCATGGTTCAAATCTTGCAATCGATTTTTAACCCACTTTCCATCATCCAATCGCCTTGAAATTTTGCACACTTGCTTGCTTCCGATAACAATGCAATATTCAGTAATTAGGCACATCAAATTTTGCTTCAATGCGCTCTAATTAATTAACTAAAATTGCATATGGAAAAACAGTTTTAGCGTTTCTCAATAGATGGCGTTAGTTTCTTCTAACACTTTGCACATTGAAGTTAACGGACGTTCGAGCCCAGCGTTGTCCTAAACGTTTTCTTACACCTTTTTTAATTTTTTGAACATTCTACTATAATTTGTATACGTAAAACAAATACTGAACGCAGATTTTTTGATGTTTTTGTTAAAACAATTACGAAAAAATTATTCAAATTTGTCATTGTCAGCATTTTCTTATCATAAATTTAATTAATTAATAATGTAAATTTAAATTAAAAACTTTTGAAAAATTGAAAAATTATTTTTTTTGCAAAAAATAATAAAGTAAAAACAAGTTTTTTTTCAATTCACGTAGAAAATGCACTAAAATGTAAAAAAATAATTTTTCATTAGTCTGAGAAAAAAGCGTGTCTGGCCATCAATACTCACTCACAAGGATCTTCTTCAATAATTTCTAATTAATCTAATCTGCACCCAAACATTAATCTAAGACTGATGAGAAATTATTTTTTACTTTTTGATTCATTTTATTCTTGAATTGAAATTTAAATGCTGTGAATTAATTATAGACTATCGTATTTACATCGTGTAGTCGTGTACAAATACTGCCGCATTCAGCCGGACTAATGGATTCCTGAGAAACCTGAACCAGTTTGAACCGGTTAAGTACCGTGTAGCAGCAGATTTATTTACGTACGTTGTAAACTGGCACGCGAACTGTTGTGCAAACTTTATCGCAAGTTTAACTCGTGTGGTCAGGAGAGGCACTTGCTTTGTCAGGGCAGGATGTAAAGCGACTATTAAGTAAAGGGAGTGTTTAAATAACTTCATGCTGTAATACGCATGGGTAGATCGCGGCACGCAACTGTCTCGTTGACATGATAGAAGGGAATTTACGAAAGTATTTTCCTTTACCGCTTTTTAAATTTTTATTTTGACCTGTTTACATCACAAACGGTATTAAAATCTGCCCGCATTACGATTTTTAATTATCAAATTGCACTGACAATACAAAAATAAACCTTAGTCGCCGTCAAAAAATTTCCTAATTTTAACGAATTTTGAAAATTCGAAGTGCTACTTGAATTTATGCAGTTTTTACGCTGATTAAGATGGTGGAATCGACCTAAATGTAAAACTGAAAAGTTATGAATTTTTAAATAAATGAAATGATCGCGCCATTTTGAAACTGTTAACGAATTTTACTGGTTAACGAACTTGTCCAAGCTATTATTATTATATATATAATCAAATTACATTATATATATATATATATATATATATATATATATATATATATTATATATGTATAATGTAATTTGATTATCGTTTATAATATATATTAACGATCCATCAAAAAGTGATTTAGAGGTGTCAGCATCAGTATTAATTTCAAGGTCCCTGGTCTGGGTCTTACCATGATGGCCACTCCCAACAGCTTATTTTTCCAAAAGAAGTTCGCTACTAATTAATATAATTATATTTTTTCTTTATATTTATTTCTTATATATTATATTCTTGGGTAAAACTGGGCGCCTTAATTTCACTTGCGTCTATTTAACGATAAAGATTAGTTCAAAATTTTTTATTGAATTTGGTAGTTTTGTTTCATATCCGACATTAAACGGTACACACAAGTACTGCACAAATTTTCTCAGATCTTATTAATTTTATTAATGTGCCAAATGAGGCCGAATCTTTTCTTATTTGAAACTTAATCTTCGAACAAAACTCGGCTTATACTACTAACAAACGAAAAATCCTGTTCATACATACATTGTATGTGTGTGTGTGTGTGTGTGTGTGTGTGTGCGTGCGCGCGCGCGTGTGTGTATTTCATACAATGAGAAGATAATTAAAGAAATGTTTTCGTCAGTAACGGCGTCAGAGGATGCATTATTCCTCGACCACCCTGTACAAGGCTAACAATGACTCCAGCACCGGCGCGGTTATTTATTGCTTGATCGGACAAGAGTGCTAACTACATCAACACCTCCTGGTGGCCGATTGCCAAACCGCGGAACACAACTTTTTAATCAACGACTTGGCAACGCAGCTCATGCACTTTATACTCTAGTTGCAGTTCAATTAAATAATGGCCACGTATACATTTAATGAAAAGGGAAGACGATTTTTACAGAGGAGCTTTTATCACTCAATTTAACGGTCCGAAAAGATTTTAGAATGGTTATTTTCGTCTAGTTTTAAAAAATACAGCTGTTTAGGTTTAAACTTGAAAAAAAATTAAAAACAAATATCTCATGAAAACGTCTGCTTGCTCATGTATAATGACAATACGTCATTTATTCAAACAACTATGACATAAGAGAAAAAAGATATAGTTAATCCCAGTTTGCTCGAAATTTACCTCACTAGCATCACGTGTCCAGTTTTTATGAAAATTTAATTATAAGACCAGGCGGCCACCAAATAGGCCTACGTAGCGAAACTGCGCTGAATAAAGATGTACGACAACCGGAAGCGGAGTTCAGTCAGTTTAAAGAAAGCGTTTGTATCTTTTAAATCTAAATATTTAGGTCTACTGTAACGTATTTGCTTATGTACACCTTGATACTGGATCAGGGTTTTTTTATAACTGTCTAAATTGTCATGTAATCAATCGATCTATGTTTGGCCAATCCGTAGGTCATTCGATATACTGTTTGTTCGATTATAACCTCGACATTTTTAATTTATTTATTCAACAATAAACGTTAAACGTGATTCTAGATTTCCTTGATGTTTGAAAATATCTAAAACAAACATATTTAATGATAAATTGGTAAATTTTGAAATTATCAAATGGTTTCCTTAAATAATTAATTTTTTTGTTGGTACGTAAATTCGTTTTTACGTTCTGCACAAAATTTCTAATAAGTTATGAAAAAATTTCTGATAACTTGAAAGTCTTCAGAAAACAAATTCTCAGAATAATTCACAAGGAAATAATCAAAATCACAAGTACATTGGAAAAAAAATCACCGTTTAAATTCAGTAAGAGAGTACGGATATCCGGGTAGTAGTATTATAAATCGATTAGGTTAGAGACATTTTCATCAATACCGTATCCTGTAAATCTAAAATTTCCAAACAGTTCGTAACGGAGACCGGTTAGTATTCAAAACGTTACCCCGCGTTTGGCCGGACAAATTTATTACCATCTGATTCCACCCTTAGCGGCTACCAACCCTACATGCCCCGCATCGCTAATCGTGACCCTCTCCTACTCCTATACACATACACTAACAATGTATATAATGTAATCACAACTACAGGCGTGTTACGCGTCACTGACGCCGCCTGGTGGATGTCCGACCAACTACTGTCAATTGTTTAATCCTTTAACGTACCTGTATTTAATTATGTATCAATGTATTCGATGCATATTGACACACAGAAAAAACTGACATACAAGAGTTCGTTGATAATTTTTTAACTGTCAAATTTAAATTTAAACGTTTAGCACATGCAGGTATCAATAAAGTGTGTACACAATTGTTTGCCGGGTTACGTTTACTCGCATACTCATTGAAATGAAGGCACTGGACAGTGACCTTACTGTTTGTACAAAAGACTTCCCTCTGTCCACGGACTGTAAAGTTTTTTTACCGACACCATTAAAAAAACTTGCTCGATATCAGAGGCTAAGGTCCAAGTAATTGAAATATTTGACTCTACGAACGCTGCAAACTGCATAAGAACAGGAGGGAAGACGTTTAAGAAAATATACAGTAATATTACCTATTCAACTGTAGTTCAACACTCTGCCTCAAGATGACACCAGGAGCGAACGCTCACATTTCCCTCACAATGGTTATATTCTGCTACGTTTATATTGAATGACAGTGCGCAAGACTAGTTTTTTTTTAGCTGTACAGCTGAAGTATCGAAATCCAAAATCCAAAATCTAATTTACACATCATAAATTGAAATTTAGGATTTTCATTTTGTACTACAATCGATTCGAACTACTCGTCTCGAAATAGTTTTGGGAAATTCGTTTTCATCATGCAATTATTTTCTTTCTTCTGTTTATAAATATTTGTGCGTTCGAGCGCTCGCGTGCGATCCTGTGCGTTCGTGCACGCGTGTTTGTGTGCGCATGCGTGCGCGTGCACGTATGCGAGTGTGTAAGCACGAACGATCGCAATTTTAGTCTGATTTGATTCGAACATGGTACAAAAACTGACTACGGCAAACAGCTTGGACAAGTTCGTTGTTCAGAAAATCTCTTCGACAGTTACAAAATGGCGGTCATATGAAAAATCTTAAAAAGTCCGTAAAGTTTTTATTGTTTGTTTAATATAACTTAATAGTAATCAGAGTTAAATTCTACATAAATTAAAATTTCGAATTTTTAAAATCGACTAAAATGTTTTTAAAAAATGGTTTGACAGCAATCAAGGTTCATTTTTATATGGTTTCGAGGTATTTTCATAGTTTAAATTCCTAACATATGCTGATTTTAAGTGATGGTTGTAAAATCACATTTTAAACAATTATTTCAGGACATTTTTCTTCACGCCAATGAGAAAAGCTACTTGTCGGGATTTTTAATACTGTATACCAAAAAAACATTACGTTTCAAGGAGTTTAAAATGCAGTTTTTCAGTTTTGAACGTAACATAGAGAAAATGTTTTGGAATTATTTATCACTTCATTCCAGCACATTAATTTCGTAATACGAATCATAACCTGTCAAATATCTGGCACGCAATAGCGGCCATATTGTTTTTGTTAAATGTGAAATAGTGTGCTGCTTCAATCTGATTCCAAGTGAAACGTACATCGTGAAATTTTGTGTACCTGAAATATTACACACCTATATTGTTTCTGAGTTTATGCTCTCTACACCGATAAACAGATGTTCATGGAGAAACATAAAAGCATATGACGTGTAAACAATGCATATGAAAATCTGATTTCATCATTGTCGAAATTGTGCACAAAATTAGAAACAATTTGATTTGATTAGCGTTTCAAGAAACACAAAATAAAATACAAACATTGTAAAAAGTAATACGATGCTTACTAAATTGATGCTAAAGTAAATTGGCTTCCACAACATCATTCAACCAGTTGCGTGTTATCATTTCAAATTCACAGTACCGTAAAGAAATAAAAGCGCCCACAAATTTCAATGTTCTTCAATTTGACGAATGGGAATAAAAACAACCCTTGTAATTCACTTTAACATTTCCAAATTTATTACTAAACTTTACAACGCGCCTTTACCCCTACTCCTTGCTACTTAGCGCGTTCCTCTGTTTTCCAATAAAAACACAAAAAGCTTTTTGTCACTTCCAGAATAAGGAAATATCCGCTCTCCCTTAAAGTCGCAGCGAACAAGGTCTAGGGGAGGGTTTAATGTTTCTTTACATCGATTCACGACTTCGGGGTAGGGGGCTGGAAATAAGGGTTGAAAGGCGATGTATCGACGATAATTCCCAATAAAATCCTTTCAATGTATGGAAGAGTGACCACTCGAGGGATGCACGTTCATCCGTCGGTTAGGGGTTACAAAGTGATTGGCAGATCTGAAATGTGTTATAAGATAGAACACGACTAACTAAACATACACAGAAATAAATCAGACAATAATGCGCTAAAACCTCGTCAAAGCATATTTATACATAATATACAACAAACACAAGTGATTTACTCTTTCTATCAAAGGTCCACAGAACTGACAGAGCCTAAATTAATTTAAATTGTAGTACGATAACTCACAATTGAAAAATCCTTTAGCGAAAACATTATATAAATATTAGCGAGTATGATTATTTCCAAAACGTAAAAGCCATCGACCAAACTAACCGATAAAATTTCTCAATATCATTTCATCAGATTTCGTTCACATTTTAGAATAACATAAATTTAACGGCTGAGAGAAAATCGAAAAAAACACATTCGACGGTGGTCGGAGAATAAACGCTATAATGAAGTGTAAAAATACACGTTTGCTTCTTATAACACTTTATGGACACTTTGGATGAGAAAGTGTCTTCGGAGAAGCTTAACAAGTAAACAGAAAATGATCGATAAGTGCAAAATCTTTAGACCTCAACTATCGTACAACCGTCCTAAATTATCGCATTGTACCGGTTATATCGTACGTTTTGCCTTTTTGCTTGGCCAAACGTGATCTTTTCTTTTTTTTCCGGCGAAAAACCGTTCAGGTTATCATCGCCGTCGTGATATTTTCTGCATCTGCATGTAAACAAAACAGTATATTTTAATGTTGCATTTTCTAAAGTGGTCAATCAACAGGTAATTAACTTGTTAAAATATTTTAAAACGATTACCAGTAGAAATAGTGAAGTATATGAACCTTCGACCCTCAGAAAATTATGATCAATGGCGGAAATTATAGCGAAGACATTTTGCTTATAAAGCAATGACAAAGGACGTCAACTTTTTACGTAAATGGAGAGAACTGAAAAATCTTTGAGCTTGCTAACTTTGCTCTGGATGTTTTAGGTTTTCCATTCTCAAAGGTTGTGAATGTATATTTTCCAAGATAAATTTGATGAAAACAAACTTCAGATTCTCACAGCACAATCCGTATCGGAAGACGGAAGTTCCAGCAAGTTTGAAATAAGTTTAAATACATTACGGCTTACGGCAAAGACTAATGTTTACCAAAAATAAGGATCCAGCGCTTGTGGTCATGAAAAATCTGGAATCTCAAGCAAAATAGAGGCAGATACAGACAGTAAATCGTACAGTGAAATTTTGTTCTACGAATCAGATTAAAAATGGTGAAGACTATTTATCTTTGTATTGGTTATGCGACTGAATTTAAATGCTAAAGCTTTTAATTTATTTAAGTTTACACTTTACTTGTTAAACTATAAATATTTTAAATAAATCATGCACTTTAAATTTCTATAAACCCAACAAAGGTCTCCTTTTTAATTTAATGGATTTAAACATAACATTAGTTGAAGTCCAAAGTCCTAAGTTAAATTAATTTTGATTTTTTTAACATAAAAAAATTGTTGACCGACTTTAATTGAAATTATCGCACAAACTGCCATTTCGTAAGAAAAGATAAATTATCATACAAACTATAATTATCGTACGGTTTGCAACAGTGATCAGTATTGTCTACTTAATCTGCCCCGAAGTCAAGAACACCGACCAATCAGCGACAAGCACGTCGCGCATATGACTAATGAAGCGGCACAAATGACTCATCAACAATACTGCAAGTTTCCAGTGCAGCCTATGTTTTACTCTTGCGTCTTGGTACACTCCATTCTGTTATCGTTGGTAGAAGATTCTACCTGCCAAACGAAACCATCAACAAACACTGAACTTTTCGCATTCGACTATAGCGATGTATTTAGCAATTAATAGAAATAAAGTTATTACTTGATCTCTAACAGCTGTTCTTGATAATTGTTCAAAATTGTTTCTTTCAAAATCAGGTTGAAAACCGGTGTACATCCGTTCGACACAAATGTTTCTAGAAGAAATATTGGTCGTATCTGGCATCTTGTGTGGCGCTTGCACAAGTATTTCTTTATTATGTAAACCTCTATGTAATCAATAACTATAATACGTTTAAAAATTCAACAATCTTTATAAAGAGGGATAGTTATAAAAAAAACCCGTGCTTATAATTATTTTCAAATTTTATGTTGTAAATGTTACATCACAATGGCTAGAGTCAGCTGATCGATGCCTCACTTTTGCAATTCTCGCTGCAAATCTGAAGTCGATCCCAGACCTTGACTTCTTTTTTTAAACTTTAGTTTGGACTTGATTCATATTCAGATTAATTTTGATTTTGGAAAATATGGTTAGGTACAATTCATTAAACCATATGCCCTTAAGATCTCCGGCATTATCAGCAAGTAGTACGTGCCACATTTAAAATCTTGCTAGTCCTTAATGGCAGAGGTATACATTATCCTTGAGATCAAAGTGCAATTTATAGAACCCAAACCTAATTCATGTGTTAGAATTGTTTTTTGTATACCCTAGGAAGGAACAAATGCCCTAATATTTGTCCCGTTAATGACTACATTCAAGCTGGTTTCAAATTCTATGTTTTCAGTTATAATAATTTTTTATACGTTGTCAGTATAACTATGTTTTATTTTTGTAAAAATACTTCTTCTTTTTAACGCCAATGTAGTTTGATATGTTGATGTAAAGAATATACTGCAAGACAATTTTTTACAAAAAAATCCATCTTTAAAATCACCTGATTTGTCTTCTCGCCATTGTAATTATTTTTTATTTTATTACCTGATATTTTAACGGTAGTTTGTTCTCGCGAAGAAAAGAAAATGCTATAGTTCTTAGGTTTATTTAGCTGACCGCAGTCTTTAATTTGTTAAATATCTAATAATAAATTAGTATAATTAGGCTATATTCAAACCGGGTTCCGCGGGCCATATCCAAAAGGTTCCGTGGAGCCTGCCCAAGTATTTCTTTATTATGCCAACGTCTATGTAATCAATAACTACAATACGTTTAAAAATTCAACAATCTTCATAAAGAGGGATAGTTATAAAAAAAACCGTGCTTATAATTATTTTCAAATTTTATGTTGTAAATGTTACGTCACAATGGCTAGAGTCAGCCTCACTTTTGCAAATTGCAGCGACTATCTTAACTTGTACACTTAACTTAAGGGTTCCGTTGAAAAATATACAACCATTAAAGGGTTCCGCACCTCAAAATAGTTTGAAGACTACTGATATAATTTAATTAAATAATTAATAATAATAATAAATTGTATACTATAATTCTTAAATAAAATATTTATAGAAATCCCGAAAAATAAATGGCTTAGAAGTCAGAATCAGTGCTCCTTTCAAAGCATTGGGTCTGGGTCTTACCATGATGGACACTCCAACAGTTCATTTCTCAATGGAAATTTCCTAGCAACGAACTAAACATCGATCATAGTTCTATATGAAGTAGTGTATTTGATACACGTAACCTCAACACACGCCAGTTCAGATATAACTGGTGCAATTAGCTATTCAAGCAAAGTTTGAGCGGTAATTACTAGACAAAGATGGAAAATTAAATTGTGCTTACAACTTAATTGCAAAGTGGTTATTAGATTCTAATTATATATTCAATATCCAGAATTACTCTGCCTAACAGAAACTATGCAGACACTCAGCGGACTTGCACGCTTAACAAGAAAACAATATCGTCTGTTTACTGTTGCAAATTAAACTTTTTGGCACAAAACTGAACGTTGTTTTCTTACTATCGTTAAGGGGCTTATTACACTATCAAAGAAACACCAAATTTCTTTGATAAAAATAAATTTAACGATCGTTTCATTAATTAACCCTTTTGTGAAACTTTGATGAATCTTAGACATGTAATCTTGATAACGATTTTCAAAATACGCAGGTAATAGCTTCAAATATTTTCTTCTACTGGACCTATTTTTTTCTTTCTTTATACTCTATACTTTAAATGACGAAATTAATAAATATTGACATTTGGAGCTGTAAAAATACATTTACGCATTTTATTAATAATATTAACATCAAGTTTTGAATTTTAAAAAAATTAATACACATTTTTTAAAACTGTAGTCCTCAGTAATGAAAAATATTTGTATTAATCCAACATAACCACAGGATCACAGATTTAAATATTTAAGATTACGACACATTTTCTTCCGTCTAGTGATCTTTTAACTTATCTTGTAAATCCTCGGTTTCGAAACTTCACTGTTTCATCTTCAGGCAGTAGTACAAATGGTCAAATCCCTCTATTAAACACACGTCACAACACTAAACACAATCACACGATTTTTATAAAAACGCACAACAATAAGATTTGGTTTGGCCAAACAGTACCGTGCAACTTGTATGTCGTTACAGTCCGGACTGAGGAGTCTTCATCGGTCAGTGTTATCAGTTACGGTGCGGTATAATGGTGCGCTTTTGGTTTATTTTATTTATTTAAATCACTTATCCTTAAAGTCGAATTTATTTATATATTAAATTGGATTTAAATGCAAATTTGTATGTGTTAAGTCATAACATGTATAAAATGTATAACCTAAGTGATAAGTATGTCCGGTGTAAAGTTATCCAATATTTTAACCATTCAGTCTTGCCAAGATACAGTTCCTGCAATATTTTGAGTGTTATAAACAATTTTAAACATTTGTTTAACTAATACATTGCATTTTGTGTGACACATACCTTGAGGCAAGAGAGGCATAAGGCTTTGTTGATTGTCTGTGTATAAATGTCTATCATTTAAATAATTGCATAATAATCAATCAATTTCTTCTACAACGTAATCTTCGCTTGCTGTAGGCTATTAGTTGTGAAGTGGACAAGCTGCTAAAATTATGTGTATGCCTCAGAAAACATAACCCCAATATATCTTGTTAATAACCAATATTCCCTTAAAGTTTAACATTTGAAACTGAAATTGAAGTAAAGTAGCGGCCGTCATGGTAAGACCCAAGCCTATAAGTTCACTTCTAGTACTCGTATTTAAGAGAAGTTAAAACTTTACTTACAAAAAAAGTCATATCATATAACGCTCGTAGCTCAGTTGGTAGGTAAGCGGTCACTTGGCTGGATCTCGGACCTGAACGCAGGTTCTATTATTGTACTCATCGATCCTCGGTTTTCATTAGACTAATTGCCTTAAAGTAAAGACATTAACCATAATATATTTTAGTCCAATTTGTTTTAAATCTATTCACATTCGAAATTATATTCTGATTTAATTCAAAGTTAGCAAAAACGTCGAGTTTGTTAATAGCTTGAACAAGTTCCTTAATCTGCAAAGTTTGTTCAACAGTTCAAATTTTTTTTTTAATAAATAAATTCTCTTTTGAATATTTCTGAAAATATGACTTCACGAACGTAATCAGCGATAAAAAAATGGATAAATTAGTATTTAAAATTAAATTTTACTGCAGCGTTCATTTTTGTATTATCCGAAGTTTAAAATGCTAATATATACAGACTTCATTGCTGTTTATGATAGTGAAATGGAAGTTTCAAAAAGTGGATGAGATAACACAAACCACTTTCGGAAATTCACTTCAATCACGTCAACAATACAGAAGCGTGATTTTGAGATTTTATATTTATATTTTGAATTAAAGGAATTATTTGACTTACAAAATAATTGTCTCTACTGAAATTAAAATTTTAAAAGAATGTAAACTTGGACCTAAATAGATTAGTAACGGTTCACTACAATATAGAAATGTAAAAATCTTTTAAACAACCTTCCTACTATAAGAAGTATAAAGAGTATATTTACCTATTGTTAAAATAATCGATTTACGATTTATATAGGTGTACATCAGTTTTTAGACCCTAGAATCATAAAGTTTTTTTTTTTTACTTGGATTACCATAAGCCGTGTGTCTCTGTATCTTTACATATCGATGGAGACTAATGGCATGAAATTTGTTATGTCTTTAAATTCAGAACAATTTGTTAAATTTAAACGAAATATTTTGACAAAAAACCTCTTAAAATTCAGTTTGCACATTTGTGTATCTAAGCAATATATATTGGCTGTTAATTCATCAAAAATGTAGTTGTTTATACATTAACAAAAATCAGGCTATTTTCCAAAATTACCAAATTTTTGTCGTTTATGAAAAATCATAACATTATTATTATCCAAAAGTGTACATTAAACCCAAAACACCATCAAGTTATACTTTTAACGGTTAAAAAGAACTTCTGTTAGAGAAAAGAAGAACAACAGATTTGATTTAGATACATTTCGTGACTTTGATTACAAAAGTGGACTTATAAATAAAGGGTACTTTCAGAGAAAATAATTTGCTCCGAATATATTTTAAATTTATTGATGCAAACATTTTATTAGAAACCTTTTCGAAGATGTAAGCTGACTTAAAGCTCTGAACGAAGGCATTTCACAAGACTCATTGCGATGACATTGTGACAGAATATTTCCTCTCGGCTAGTATCAACTTCCAGTAGAATAATTGGCATTTGTTTTCAGTAAAATGGGGCACAACCCCCACCCTCCACCCCAAAGTAGTCGCGTTATTTTAGCTGACAGTTTAATTTAAAATAAGACCAGGAAGCGCTACGGACAAAGAAGCATCTTTCATATTATTCCGCTAAACATTCCGATCGGTGTTGTACCAAAAATAATGACCTGCATTGTTGAAACTGCACATATGGGGTACCTACATAACACCAGGGAACTCTCACGTCTCATGCGTTTACCCTTTTAAAGTTTTACAATAAAATAAAACCGACTTAAAACCGATAAAACGTTTGTAATCAAAATTCCAGGAGCAGTATAAAGTGTCCCTGTGAGAGTGCAGGCATATGTGGCAGATATAATTGTGTGAGTACCAAAACAGCTGACTGCTAAAACAACATTGTTGAAAATAATATTTAAATTATCGCTATATCTTCAGATTTAAATAATGATTGACTGAATCAGTTTTGTAAAGTAGATTTGGTAAGACAATCTAGGCCAGTTCTAATATGTAGATGTTATTAAATAAAATACTGTGCTTTTAGTAAACAGTTATTACTGTAGCCTGATGTATGTGTGTAATGTAAAATCCTGTTATAGTTTGTAATATTTCGGTAAGATATAATGTACAGGTATTTTAATTTTATAGATTATAGTTTTCAATACGGAAGTATAACAAAGTAAGGCATATTGAATTAAATAACCTAAACATAATGAATGCCATTACTTTATTAACAGTAAGTATTAAATATAACTATAATGTCCATTTTAACAGAAATTCATATTGACGTAGTAGGTCTACATGGTTTTGCAGCGAAGGTATGTACAGTAATCTTAATCTTGAATTAAATACCACCCAATGGTTATTATTTGAATCATTTTATTTATAGAATTCATGCTTTTTTACTTTCAATTACGGATAACTATTTCATAAAAAATTCTTACTTCTTTTTCTTTTTCGTTCATGTACCAACAAAGATATTTATGATTGCCACATATGCCATAGTTTATAAAGAAGAGCTTTAAGAACTTCTTGCAGTACATTGTTGCATATTATTCGTTTTTCTCTTTAGCTGCGAAAGGTCGCATGGGCCCACTAGTATTCTTGATTATGTAGGGGAGCGTCGTAGCTCAGTTTGTTCTTATAGTGGGACGCTTACTGTAACTCGGAGCCTGTACGAAGGTTGGAATCTGGTTATATGCACTGCGTCACGAAAAATCTCATGCCATGACTTGTTACAACCAACAAGTCTATTAGACTTTATAAGATCACAAAAAGGAATGACTATTGAGCGTGCTTTAGAAGGGAATAGCGTAAAACAGATAAAAACTATACAATTGTAGCATTTATTTTATACAGAACTTGTTTTCGTTTCAAGCTAGTAGCACCAGTACAGCGTTGCCCATAAAATTAGAATGTTTTCACCGTAAATGTTCTATTTAAAAACATGTAATTTTCAGCAGAATATTTAATTTAAAAAAGTCTGGTGTTTTAAAAATCCTGCTGCAGGTGTTCTCCGACCTTCTTCTATCCACGTATGTTAAAAATTTCAGATCACTGCGCGCTATAAATTTGGCTGTACATCGTACATCGTACACACAAAAAACAAAACAAAAAAACAAACACACACAAGTATTTCCTATTATAAATATAAATTTTACTTATCATTGTATAAAGCAATAAAGATCGTTAAATATAGATTTTCTTATTTCGATTAATACATGCGTTTCCACCCCTTATTTAAAAGGTGTTTCTTCACAGTGGCTTCGAATTGATTGATTAGGCCGTATGGCCAACAAATGCGCAGCGTATCTGAGCATATCTGAGCGTATATGAAGATGAACGACAACCGGAAGCGGAGTTCAATCGGATTAAAGAACGCGTTTGTATCTTTTAAATCTAAATATTTAGGCTTACTGTATCGTATTCTGCATAACTTCTACGTTTAAAAACCATAACTTAGGCAAAACGGTAACCTAAGTAACGAGAAATAATAAGTTTGGATGTGTGGTTAGCGTGATGGGGCAAGCAGTGTCAGATTCAAACCGAACCTAGACAGAGTGGAAGCTTACGTTAAGCTTTCAATAATCTCACTTACATAAAAAAACGGTTAGATTTTGAATGCGTAGCCACTCCGCATTTGGTGGCCAACCAGCCTTATGATAAACTTCGGCATGTAGGCTAAGTTTGGTTTGCCCACAATTTCAGACAACTTTGATAAAAACAGATTTTTTATAAATGAACCTTAACCATTTTGCTCAGACGTAGTTCATAATTAATCCTCTTTAAAAACATTATTAAAACAAAAAGTATGTTTCTCTGTTTTCCTAATCTCCCTAAATCTTCCTGTATATCTTCCTAAATATAGGAAATATTCCTATATTCTAAATACGTAGCTACAAAAAAGCTAAAAAAATCTACTTTTTTGTCAACATTATTTTAGAAATTTGACCAAAATTACATTTGGATATGCGAAGATACGTAACTTTTTATCAGCATAGCATGAAATAAAAAAATGTTCAAACCGAAAAGAAACTCTGCTAGTCGTAGGTTTTTTAATCATTCTCGAAATATAAACTTCATACATTTCAAATCTGGTGCAGGGAAAGTTACCATTATTCAAACCCTTCAAAGTTTTACCCGAATCTAATATCATTATTATTTTTTAAGTAGTTAGAAAGAGTAGAAAGTATTTAATGTTTAACGATGACATTACATTCGAGTGATGATGATGGAAAACTTCCCGAAACGAGTTTGTCTTGCTACTTAAGTCACAGACGGTAGTTCTTATAAAAACACTATTCGTATTTGTGTAGTTAAACATATGAACATGGGTACAGTTTATGACAATATTTTCTAGCATATAATTATTTATACTTATCTAAATGGGGCTCAAAAATTCAGTCCGAAAAAAATGGGGCTTAGAGCTACCGACAAAAACCCAGAAAACCGGTTGTTAAAATCGCCACATCAGATTTCATTCAAATTTTTCAGAATATTCAAGTCAGCGTAACAAATTCAAAGTAATAGCTAAATTTTCGCAATTATTTTTGGTTTAGTTGCAAAGCAAAAATTAGTCCTAATTGAAATTCATAATTTGTTGTGTGCTCCAAACCGAATTTCTTGAAAGGAATATCAAAGTACAGATTTTGTTTGGTCGCTTGAGGACGTGAGAAGATCAGTTCAAATGTAAACATTTCTATAAAAGCAAGGTCTGAATTACTTTTCATCCATTTAATACCGATGTCAGTCACTACAAAAAGTAATACCAGTTAATAGAAAATCTGTCACGACCGCATCTCGGCAGAGGTCGTGTGTAACGCCTTCCAAGGGGACTTTTAAAAGTAATCTCGCAATTTCTTGAGTCATTTCGAATGCAAAATACGATTCCATTGGAACAGCACTTAGTCAGCGTAAAAACCGATGTAAATGAAATTTCAATATAATATAAGTTTATCATGCGGAAAATTGTCGATCAGTGATTCGAAGGGATATTAAACACAGGACGGGGGTGAAGGGGTGGAATAGGTACGTAGTAATGCTTTCACTGGGGTCGGGGTATTTCATTTAAACGCGGGGGTCTTTATTAGGACGGCAAACAGAATAACCGGAGGTGGGGGGAATTTTGAAAGGTTTCGTGATTTTACGAATAAATGTTTTAAACGTTAACGTTTGAACGTTTTATTTTGTTAATGATTCAATGGCGCAAATTATTTCCTACTTTCAGACGATCTACTCCATGTACCTTATATTCATTAATAAATAAACAAATGGTTCCTGCAAACAGCACAAACTTTGTTAACAATTTCAGAAGCTATCGGCACATACATAAAATTTTGAACTAAAAAAAATAATTTTCGAAATCGTCTCGATTGCAGTTAGAATTATATTTGAATCATAGCTCGAATCAATGGTAAATCATGTAAATAAAGATAATCCTGGCCATTATCTCTCCTTATTACTACTTTCGAAATAATATGTTTTGAGAGATTATTTCCAAATAGTTATAAATTTGTGAAAATGTTATTGCGGTTTGGTGAAATATTTGTTGCAAATATTTTTTTAAATTCTGTACGCGCCAATATTTTAGTTGTGATACAACGTAAAATGTCTTTTTCTAATCTAAAACTCTATGTGATATACTTTCATGAAATAACCAAATAAGGAATTCAAAGCAAGATTTTATTATCAAAACATACACTAGAGTTACATAAATTAGTTCAATTTCATTCTAATTTGAAGTAAAGTGATTCTGATCTTATCTGTAAAATCTTATCTGCTTCAAAACGACGGCTATTCAACACTTTTTAAAATCTAATTTCAATGGATGGACTAAGTTGATAAATTATTGTTAGATGTATTTATTAGAGAAAAATTATTTGTTTGTCTTAGACCAGTTGTAATTCTAAAATAAATAAATAAAATAAATTTTAAAAAATCTAATTTACACTTGTTTTACAATGTAATTTCACGATCGTAGTCAGCTGTACACAATTATTTAAGCACTTTAAATGTAAAAAAATTATTTAAAATATGCAAATAATAAATCGATGGCGGTCAAGATTCGTCACATCGAAATTTGCCTAATATTATTGACGTTTAGTTTTCCAAAATTCGTTTCCATAATGTGTGACTACGTTCTATTTCGGAAAACTTCCAGACTCGAACACCAATCCAAATTCCGTAACATTATCTACAGACGCTGTTTTACCAACAAAACGTCTTGCTCGTACACTTACCGAACTTGAATCCCCTTCGCTAAGTTTATAAAATCACTAAACCCCGTCGAAAAGGGACAGGGGAGGGTTTATTATGTCTGTACCGGAAAGCAAAGTGATCAACCCCCGAATGCTAAACTTCCCTAATGAGAACATGTTTTGACAAAAATGAATCAATTAGTGACATCACAGCAAGTAAGGGTGGATTGATGTCGGGAGGGATGAAGGGTTGATCCCTTTTACTAATAAAAGGTACGGGAACTTTGTCGCGAACTTTCTTTACGTACAACCAACAAAATGATTCTATGCGTAATTTCCAATTTATATTAACTGGTACAAGACGATAAAAGTATCATTAAAACATTTTTTTTATTTTAAGGCGAAAAGCACATTGAGGCTATTATCGCCTCCCTAAATGTAAGTATGAGTGTAACGTGTTAAAGTCGTAAGTGTAGTGTTGTAAGTGTAAGTGTGTGTTAGACTCGGGTACCGCGAGAGACGTCTAAATCCTCTCAATAGGTGCAGCTAGTCTGCAACCCTGCGGGGGTTTGAAACAACATATTACAGTAACGGACTTTTCCACTGGTACTATCGATTTTTTTTATAAGTAAACACATTTCGTATATTCAATAAAGTCGACCGTTCGTTTAGTCACAAATGCACACAGTCACAAACACGGAAATAAATAACCAAGAAAAACTACAGTAATCTTGATTAATCGTCATCTTCGGGACGTTGAAGGATGACATAAATTGTTCACCCGTACTTTCGGCGATCGATAAAAATAACATATAGCATAGAATGTTTTATATTATTGTTTTGGAAAACGTAGTTACACTTTTAAATTTTCTATTTAATTCTAATTATGTATTAAACAAATTTTACATATGTAGGTTTTAATACAGTAAATTATTTGTAACATATGAGAGATTACCGCGTGCACCATTTATAGTACTGATATGACTGTTAAAGTGATCGACTTATACGCTGAATGGTATTATCGTAAATAGTGTGCAATTGTTTATATTTCAATAGACACACTCAAATGACACTACTTGAAGTGTTCATATTTCATTCCACTAGATAATAGGATAATAATGTAGTTTTCGATTATCATTGTTTGCTTAGGACAGCAATTAGTGTCAGCTGTCGTCGCCTGTGCTGTAAGTAAGTCGTGTCCAGTTACAGTGTTTTGTCTAGAAGTTATATTATTTATTACAAAAATTATTTACTACGGAAGCCTATTTAAAACTGTCAAGTAACACAATTAATTTGACGATTGATATAAACTGACGGTTAATGGAGAAACAACTGTACTTTTTCGGATAAGGAGGAATCGAAAACGGACAGTTTGTCTGTCAAAATATCGTTTGATTTGTTTTAACGATCACAATACATTAATTGCACTTTCTATATTTAGGCCTGCTGTGAACAAAAAATCGTAGTTCACGTTAAATTTATGTCGTAGATTCACGACATAAAAAGAATGAAATAGAAATTCACGTCGTAGATGACGTGAATTTTTTTTGCAGGAAATAATCCTTTATGCTTTTCCATTTGAGTGTGAATACAAATTGAATGTCACGTCATCAACGTATCCGCTGTTCAGACGGTCACCGGGGAAAGGGAGGTAAGAAGACTTCTTCCAAATAGGGGAATACGAACCTCGTCACTTTGCGCATCACGGAACTAAAATAACCTACCGCACTGCTTCTACCGGAACATTTTGTACTCACACGTGATCACACAACTCACACTTTTATAACTTCAAAAAATAAATTATGCAAAAAACTTTACAGAAACTTGAAATTATTTCTACAAACAACCTGGCTCGAAAACTATAATCGAAAAAGGGGAAGTTAAAAAACTTAAATTTTAAAAAATTGCAGATTGAGTAAATCGTAAAAACAAAACAAAGCCGACAGCAGTCAGGGTTTATTTTTTCATTTTATTATTTCCTTTTTTTAATAAATTTCTCTGCCTTTCTTAGCTTCAAACACTTCATATTTGTTGACGGGTTTAGGAATACTTCCATTTTCAAAAAGTTTTACTGTTCTCGAAAACGTTTCACTGAAGTACAGTAAAACTTTTTTCAAATGGAAGCATTCCGAAGCAACAAATATAAAGTGTTTGAAGCAAGGAAAGGTGTGTGTGTGTGTGTGTGTGTGTGTGTGTGTGTGTGTGTGTGTGTGTGTGTGTATATATATATATATATATATATATATATATATATATCTGGGAGAAATTCTTGAACCCACAGGTGGCGAGAAGGCTGCGCAAAAGATTCGGCTACTGAGAATGAAGAGGGCTCTTGGTATAACGCGTGATATCTACAATAAGAGATGTATGTCGACGCACACAAAAATCAGACACTACAACACAGTCATAAAACTGGAGGTATTATATGCAAGCGAGACGCTAGCACTCCACACAAAAGCTACCATGGAGGGTATTTTGAAGGAAGAACGCAAAATCTTGAGGAAGATCCTTGGCCCGAGATTAACAGAAGATGGATACAGGTTGCACTCCCGGAAGACCACAGAGAAGATATCGAACCTGGCAGCAGATATCAGAAGAAGGAGGCTTCGGTTCTATGGACACATCAGTAGACTCCCAACAACGAGACTTGCCAACAGAATCCTTAAGTATATACAAGGTGTCAAATCAACAACGTCGTGGATCGCACAAGTCAGAATAGACCTACATGACGCAGGAATAGACTCAACAGATGTTGAAGACAGGCGCGCATACAGGAGAAAGATGCTCGGTTGGAAGGTCCCAGAGAATGAAATCCCAAAGAGAGCAGGGGTAAAATGGACGGAGGAGCGGAAGAGGATCCATGGGGACAGGATGAGGGAGGTGTGGAGGATTAGAAGGAACAAGACATGAGTCGGAGTGCTTTGCGTGATCCAACAGGGTCTATGAGCAGATAATAATAATAATAATATATATATATATATATATATATATATATATATATATATATATATACACTTTGAAACCGAAAATTTCTTTTAATTCGAATTTTAAGCGCTCACTTTTGTTATAAATCGACCTACTTATCCTCAATTTTAGCAAAATTTGATGAACTTATTTTCAGAAACTATGCCAATTTTTGAAGTAACACGTTAGTTACGTTTGGGTATAGGGATATTCAAAACAAATTTGATAAAGAATTTGAAACCGATTTTGAGAAATTTAGTTTGATGTTTTGACTTTTTCCATAACGTTTCGTTTGAGACTTGTCAACCAAGAAACATGATTTTAATCCACCTTGCTATTGTAACAAAAACAATAGGTAAAATATTAAACAATTATAAAGAAAGAACACCTAATTTGTATAAAAGCGGTGTGTACAAATTAACATGTAAAGCTAATTATGTAAGCCAAACTGATCGTAAATTGAAAATTAGAATAGAAGAACATAATAGAAGTTTCAGGTTGGGCCTTTATAATGTTCCTGATTTTAAAGTATTACATGTATCTAACAAATCCAAAAAATTTAATGATAGAATTTAGAAATAAATCGTTTAGTTTTAAGTAAATCTGTATTATTTTTAAATGGACAATTACATTTAGGTTATTCACTTCTTTTAAAACCATTCTCTAGGTCCTTATCCCCTCCTCCTAGTTCTTAGGCCTGTACAGTGTATTTTTCCAGACAAACATATAATGTTGTATTAGCTGTTTTAACTTTGACGTCAGTGGCCTTCACAAACCTCTAACAATTGAAACCTTGGTTGGCAAGACTCAGATAAAAACGTTGTGGAAATATACAAAGGTGTTATTATTTCATTAATATAATGGATTTATACCAAGCACCAACGGTCTTAAGTATAAATATATTTTTCGCTAATTGAAAAATAATCCCGAGATATATGCAAACAAATACACACACATATATGCAAACAAATACACACACACACACACACACACACACACACACACACACACACACACACACACACACACACACACACACAAGCAAAAATCGCATTTTCGGACTCAGGCGACCTGAAAACGGACAGAATTTTCAAAACCTCAAAATCAATTTCTGTTACGATCGCCAAACGTTTTATTTAATTTGTATAACAAGGAAGTACCAATAGACCCCTGCATCATTATTTCGTCCATAAAAATACTAAACGGACTCCATAAAATCTCCATACAATATTAGCTAGCTCACCACTTACACTATGTAAAAGCAACTAAACTTAAATTCAACAGCTTACGCTAAAATGTTTACTGAAGCGTGATCCGTTTGTATGTGGTGAAACCAGTTACCTGCAACACAAACAAGTCGAAATTAGTTTCGGAACAGTTTATAACTGAAAAGCTTTAGATTTGAAATAAATTTCAAAAACCAGACAGCGTCTACTTAAAGAGCTAAAAGTATTTGCACAGTGTATTTAAAGTCTGCAACCACTTTATATACTCTGAACAGAGACAGTGGTTTCAAGGAAAATATTTAATTGGAGTCTACGTAAACAACTGACAAAGCCTTAAAGAAGCTCTTTGAATTGCATCGGGGTGAGTTTCGGAGGAGTTGAACCGATGACTTCAGTTTTCATTGCTTTCTTCGAGCTTTTGCAGTTGGTGCTGATGATAATTAACTGTACAACAATCGGCCAGTGCGTTTGGCTAAAACTGCTACACTCGTTATTGTAAATCAGAGGTCGCCATCTTGAAACGGAAGTGAATGGGAAGAAATCTTGAACATATATTTTTCGGGCTTTACGTAAGGTACCTCCGTATAAAATTTCAAAATAATCGGTCAATGTGTTTCGCCAAAATGCGTAACAAAGAAACAAACGAAATGCCCAAAGCGCGATTTATTTATTTATTTATTTTTTTAGGCAAAAAGCTCACTGAAGCTATTATTGCCTCCTTAAATGTAAGTGTGAGTGTAAAATGTTAAAGTTGTAAGTGTACTGTTGTAATGTGTGGGTGTTAGACTCGCTTACCTCAAGGGACGTCTAAATCCTCTCAATAGGTGCAGCTAGTCTGCAACCCCTGCGGAAAGGGCGAGTTGAAACAGAGCCTCGCTTCACTCAGTAAATTATTAATGCTTAATTGAAGCTATTAGTTAGGATTAGTTATTATTTTATCTAGTAATTTAGGCAGAATGAAATTACTAATTGATTGTATTGCTGATCATATTGTAATATTAATCAAAAAGTTCAATACTGGTTTATCAATATAGCTGTACTAAAACATACGAGTAGATCATTAATTTGCACCCAACTGTGTAAATCGTTTCCTCAATACATTTTACTGACATTTTTAATTTTATCAAGGTCCGTAAACAATTTTGAAGAAATTACAAATTTTATTTTTACTGGTTAGATTTCAAGCGCAACTATTTTCGTCTGATTTTAGGAAAGAACAGTCAGGAATCTAAGGCAGGACCGTGGTGGGACTTGGCGCCAAAAACCCAGCAATGATTCACTTTGATTCTAGCTGGAAGCATGACTAACAATGTGCCTGCAGGATTAGCAAATCAGATGAAAGAAGAGCCCAAACACAAACAAGTTATCTCACAATAACAACTAAATGTAACAACAACACTGCCCAAAATTTCTTAACACACACAACATTAACAAACAAACAACAGTCAGTAATGTGCTAAAACCACACATGAACAATACATAACACATAATTAACACAATATACTTAACTGAATAAGTGTTTGTTGATCGTGTCTATTTTATATAGTTGCAAAATCGAATGCAACAACGAAAATCAACAGCTACTTTTGATATTGCAACTGTTTGGCCGAAATTTTATATTTTATTATTGCGTCTTTATTTAATAGAGAAATAAAATATTGATACGGTAATTATAAAGTTTTGAATTTCGATAATATTAATAAAAAAAACACCATATGTAAAATTCATACATATTTACATAATATATGAATATTACCCAAACTATTTATTTATTAAATTATAATTATCATAAAATTACAAATTAGCTTTTCTCTTCAACTGAATACTGAAATAGGAATTACACAAAAAAAAGATTTACAAGCAAATATTGCATACACAAATACAAAAACAATATGCTTAATAAAGATAAACGTACGCCAAAAGATAAACGTACAAAATCAAAAACAAAAAAATATTAAATTTTAAAATAAATTATTTTTAATTTTCCACTTTTGTATATTCGATTAAAGTATTTAAACGAATTCAAAAAAATCTTTAGTGATGCTGTTTGATCCAACAATTTAGAAACATTCGACACAAGTACTCTCATTCATTCATTTCTCAAAACTGATTCAGTAAAATGTGATAAATCGACTTTTAAAAATTGGTCGTTAGCTTCAGAACTAGATTTTGCTAGATTGCTAGGGAGGAAATCTAAATACCGAACCTGAAGGCAGCCAGGTTAATTTTTTTTTTTTTTTTAAATAGTGTAAATTTTTCCAAGTTTCACGATATGTAAAATGTCTACAACATCTGATTTAGGTCTGTATACTATATGTTTCCTGCAGATCTACCTACCAGCTGGAACATAAGGTACATTGTATAAACTTTACTATATTTGATTTTTATCCGTATACGCTTGGAAGACCTACACCTAATTTAAATTATTTTAAGATATATAAATTTTACATTTTATAACACTCACTTGAGACAAAAAAGCACAATTTCGACATTATTTTTACAAGGAAATTTGTCACTTTTCAATGCATAGGATAAAGGTAATTTACTGTATATCTATAAGAGCATTCCAAAATATTTTATTTGGGTCCCTTGGAACGAATCTGAGCAAAATTTAATGTAAAAACTTTAAAACATTTTTCTTAAATTAAAATAAACTGTAACGAAACATACATAGATACAGTAAAAATCAATTTAATCAAAACCGAACAATTATTT
This sequence comes from Callitettix versicolor, assembly GCA_022606455.1. NCBI lineage: Eukaryota > Metazoa > Arthropoda > Insecta > Hemiptera > Cercopidae > Callitettix > Callitettix versicolor. The sequence goes on along the minus strand of CM040190.1, from coordinate 61,163,293 downwards.
CATCATTATCTAACGATATATACACAACAAAGTAAAACCCATTTTTAGAGCAATAAAAAAATCTACACTAAACAGAAAATATAATATCTTTAAACAAAAAGACGTGAACATAGAAAAGCTACGAAACAACAATTTCAACCCACGTGACTGATTAGGCAGCGTGTTGACGAACATCAGAATTAACGATTTCTTCCCAAAATACTAACCCCGGCTAGACCTTCCCCCATTCCAATCCTAAGTGGAAGTATCGTATTAAAATTAAGGTTACGCAGAGAACATAAATTCAGTTAATTAAAACACGTTCAAAGTTGGCAACCCTGGAGGAAAGCTTTATTAATTATACAGCAGGAGATACGGGCAATTAATATAAACGAAATGTCAAAATATATGACGCGGGTCAGAGGGTCGCAGCAGTCCGGGAAAGCGGTAGCGAATGCAAGCTTAATTTAATGACCGGCGTTTAGTTTAATTTTGTCTTGAGTATAAATGACCGCTTCTTTAACGGTAATTATGTATACGTTTTGTTCTCGAAACTACCTAAATACAATTAATTAGATTTCATATATTATTACGCTTAACATTCCAATCGGTTTTGTACCAAAAATAAGGACCTGTTTTACTAAAACTATATATATGGGATACTTACAGGTCATAACAAAACACATGGGAACTCTCACGCTTCATACTCTTCCATTTTAAGTCCATCATTTGCACCATCGAAGTTGTTTTGTCTTGATGTCGACTACAATAGTGTGCTCTTCACATCCATGATTTCACGAATGCTTACATGTTTTTCTTTTCCTGTTTGGACTGACCTGTGGCCCTTCTCCAGTAGTCCATTTCTGTAGCTGCAAGACATTTTTCTGTTTTTGTTTCAGTAGCCATATTTCGCTTCCATATGAGATTACTTTTTATAATTGTATTTTAGTAATTTATTAATTTTTGATATATGTTGATCCCATATGATGCTGTTCAGTGTCCTTATTGCTCTGCTTCCCAAGGTGTTTCGTTATTTTATCGCTGTGTCCATGAGTCCATCGCTAGTAATTATCATTCCTAAATACCTGTAAGCTTTACACCCTTATTTTTGTGTCGTGTTCCAATAGAAGATTCTGCTCTACCCTCAAATGCACATGCACTCCGTTTTGTTTAGGTTTACCTCGTCCCCAAATATAATATTCCTCTATTAAATTCCTGCGCATATATTCTAGTTCACCATTATCCTGCCCTGTAGCTATTTGGTCATCTGCAAAACAGAGGATGTATAAAATATTGTCGTTTAAAGGTATACCCATTCTATCACACTTGCGTTTCCAGTTGTGCAGTGCCTGTTCCAGGTAGATCTTAAACAACGTTGGGGACAGGGAACGTCCTTGTTTAAATCTTTTAGTGACTATGAAAACTTTAAACATTTTATTTTCTACTTTTACTTTTGCTGCTATATTTTCGTACAACATTTTGGCTGCCATTATTAGAGTTATGCCTTTATTCTCTATCAGCATCCAGAGCTTGTTGTGGGGTACACTGTCGTACGCTCTTTTACGGTTTACATAAAATCAATGCACTTCTTAATTTACAGATATCTTCTTCTCAGTTATTTCTGTTACACAGAACAAGTGATCTGTAGTCGATCTTCCTGCTCGAAATCCTTGTTCTTCAGCTTCCATATCCTTGTATTCATGTCCACTTCTTAATTTTACAACTTTTCCATATATTCTACTAATCGAACTTGTAAAGGTTATTCCACGATAATTATCACATTAGTTCTACTTCCTTAAGAATGATTTATAGATTTTTATTTGTATTAATACAAAACAATGGCATAAATATAACCTCAGGTGAAATTATCCATCGTAAATAATGGCGAAAAACAATCATTGTAATAGTATTTATCGCCGACGGAACAGCTGATGCGAAGTCAGCTGTTTAGGTGAACGCTTTCTCCAATGCCCTCATTATCAAAACGAAACTATTTCCTTATTATATCTTATGTTTTCGTATTTATAAAGTGGCTATATTACTTATTTTATTTTCTTAGTAAATTAAAAAAAATAACAAGATGCAGTTAATTGTCTTTTTTTAATTCAATTCCATTAGACCTAATTATTGAGTTACAAAACGTGTACAGCTAACAAGAAATGCCTTCGTGAAGTGTAATTAAACGGCATTTTCCAAAACTGATTTATAGCCGATAAACTGAAGGACACAAATCTCACCCCCTTACAGTAGGGACAGAAACGACGACGAACAAAGGGTAATTGAGAGATGGATCGAGGGGTTTAAAAGGGGGGGGTAAGAAATGTCTGCTTCTTGGTTCGTTAAAGTCTGGAACTTGGCTCCTTATTAAAAATACAACATCAATGAATAAGCATATTACTTCTGTACTCGGTCGAAGAAATATATTTTGTTTTACTATCTAGCTACTTTACAGAAAGTATTGCAATCGATGAAAACAGTAAATGTCAATTTTAAAACATCTTCACGTTTGACGATTCCTAGAAGTTAAAACATTGATGTTTACGTCTGCATTAATTTCTTATTCGTAATAGTGAAAAAACTACTACTTGGATTTCGCTAAAACTTTAGAAATATGTGTTTCTCCACCTTCCTCTGAGGAATTTTTCGGAATGAATACTATTACAAAAAAAATCAAGGTCTTAATGAAAAACAAAACTGTAAAATAACTAACAATTTAAAACAGTTAGCTGAAATTTAGCTGGATTTAAAATGTGTTGGCCGCTAAAGGCTAAAACCAAAACCAAGGTAACCTTGAAAGATGGAACCGGTCATGAATGAATGAGTGGATTATAAGGTTGAAAATACACTGCGACTTCCATAGATCTATTGTGCCCTTTTCTCGTATTCCTGACACTCTCACTTCCAGCCCTAACCTCTCATGAAGTTCAGGATTTGGAGAATATTCAAGGCGGGTAAATCACTCACTTTTAAATGGTAACTTCCCAGAATTCCAGCTCTTCTTACGACTACAGCCTCACAGTCTACCAGCATGTGATGAAGAGCCTCTTTCTTCATGAAGTATCACAATTTGTTTCCTCTGCTTACGATTTTCCTCTCATACAAAGTTTTCCTCTGCTTTTATCAACATTTCAGGGACGTCCCTTGGCTCACCACAAACCTCTCTTATTTTTTTACAATTTAGTCCCTCTTGTTTCTTCCTAACCTAACCCTAACTATGATCTAACGTAAAACTAACTTAACCATAACCATAACTTAATCCAAACCTAATCATAACCTAACCCATAACTTAATCTAATCTAACCTGCTTGGCTATCTGACATGATGAAGATGCTCTTTTGAAACCGGCCTTATTATCATAAACAATGGTAACGACACATTACCACAATGTTAGCAAAATTAATATTACTGGTGCAAACACATTACACAAGATTTATTACAATCATTTATTTTCTATATTATTTTCGCAGTAGATAGTGCAATATTTTAAAGTGCATAACTCATCAGTCATACCAAACTTTAAATAATAAAATATTAAGTTTCAGAAGTACTTTTCAAATATGCACAACTCAAGTCAGTTTACCAAATTTTAAATAATAAAACATTAAATTTCGGGAGTACTTTTATAAGACGAACAACTCAAGTGAGTTTACCAATACAAATTTTTTATAATAGAAAATTAAGTTTCTAAAGTACGTTTTAAGATGCACACCTGAAGTCAGTTGTACCAAATTTTAAATAATAAAACATTAAGGTTTGAGATTACTTTTGAGCTTTGATCAAAATCGGCTTACGATAGATACTACAATACAATTAGGTTTACTTTACCGAAATCAGCTGTATCCTTCTCAACACGAAGCAGTGCATACTTAAGTGACCATTTTGATTTTATATTTTATAGAATAGTTTCATCTTAATAAATATTGCAACTTATGTTAAAATTTCAAGAAATTTATTGTTAAAAACATGTACTTTGCATAATAACACTACTCACGCTCTAATATAACCTTAAAAGTTATAAAAACTATAATTTTCTAATACAACCTCCCACCGTACCTGAGGTTAACAGATAGCAGAGCGATGGAGTTGGGCACTTGGTTTATTTTTGGTTTTAAAACTTACAACCCCTTTACAAGTACATGTTATTTATTACCTCCATGTTTGTATTCCGACCCGATGTTATAAAATATTCATTAAATCAGCCGAACTCGTTAAGGAACAATTAAGCGCTGCATCCTGTATTATCAGACTACATAAATCATAAAGTTTTAAACTGGGAGGAGTTGTATCAACAAAAGAGGGTATCATCAAAATTCCGAACGTTGGGGCCCTAAATTTTCTCCCCGCCGAAGTTTTAGATTGAAATTCAGCGTCATGTCTGCGAGTGAGACTTCAAAACCTCCCCTTCTGCCATAAACCCCCGCCTCCACACCCTCACGGTTGCAGTACGATAATTTCAAAACCATTGCGCAATTATACCCTTGCACTGCACAGTTTATATGCCAAATCCGTATATATTGTTCGAGTATACTGACTTTAATAACAATGCCCTGCCATCCTAACGAAGGAAGAACAGTTGTATAAAATCAGCTGTTAAGGAATAATACTCTAGTTTTTAAAATATTTGTTTTATTAAATTGGCTGTTAATTACAATGATTTCCGTTTAGCTATCACCATGACTTACGTGATACTATGAAATGTTTATGTGCATTTTTTTAATTTGTGTTTTAGCACGTTTGCAATTTTGGTCCGACTTAATTTAAACTTGGCACAAAAATATATTATGGTAACAGATCGGAAGATGTTAACTAGCATAATTTGTTCAACAGTTATACAAAATAGTGGTCATTTTAATTCCTTGAAAATCCTTAACTTTTTTGGCCATTTTTTTTTGAAAATCTAATTACCATAATTACCATAATCAACGCATTTTGAGTTTTCAAAATTCGTTGAAATTACGGAACTTTTTGACCAGGCGGTCTGGATCAATTTTCGCAATCCAGTTTTAAAGGATAAAATCCTGATAAATGCAGATTTTAATGCAGATTATGACGACGAAATAAGAATTTCACAAAAACGTAAGATAAAGAATTTTTTGGAAATTAGCTTCTATCACGTCAGAAAAACAGTGCGTGCCGCTTTTTTGTCATATTCCTCACCTAGTACTTATTCTCTAATATTTCAATAAAACACTGATTGTTTGTCTCCATTGGACTTTTAGTTCTTAAAGTTTCTTGTCATTTTTCATATGTGTATGAAGGACGATTGTTGTCCTACTTTACGGAATATAAAGTGCAATATTTGTGAAACTACTTGAAATTTTAATACATATTTCAAATCTCGAAAAAATCTCCTTCGTCTGAAAATCTGGTTTTGACGTGGATCTGAGCGTCCACATAACTGTGTGTACCGCTAAGAGCTAAGTCATTTGGCCGACATGGTAACCAATGGCGCATATTTGAGGACTGTTATTATTAAAAACAATTTAGGAAATTTGTCGTCATAAATATATTAAAAATCTGATTATTTTTTAATCAAATGCATTCTAAGTGTACTTACACAAAATGTATGGATCAATTCCTTTTTCTATTTCGTGGAAAATATTACAAGTTTATCAAATTCAGTTCAAACAGTATGCAACAGTATTCCAAGGCTTAAGTAATTGCCATTGATGACTGTGTTCGGGAGAATTTTAGATGTTCCTTCAAGAATGCTTGTATTCATATTTATACCGATAATCAGCCACAAATCAAAGAACTGGTGATTTCGGTCTGTGAGTGTCGGCAGATCTTCAATGCTCTGTCCCTTGGAAACGTGTTACTCTTCACTGGGTTCCTAGAATTAACGAGATCGAGGGTAATAAAGCGGGAGACTTTAAGGATCTCTATCGCTAGCCGGTTTTGTTATCAATAGGTGGATAAACAAGCAACACCAAACAATATGCGATAACCTTCATAGGCATTCCCATAGTAAAAGCCTCTTAAGCAGGATTTCTTATGGAGGGCTTAAAGGGTTGGCCGACGTCTTGGGCAGAGCAAAACTCAAGAAAATCATGGGACTTGTTACTGAGTCTGAGGGTGCACATGAAGAGGATAGAAATTTATCACACGGAGAAACCGTATGTAGGAAAGAGGAGGAAACTGCATGACATATAATTCACGATTGTAAGGCTCTTGCTAGAAGGAGGTTAGGGGTTTTTGGTATCCAGGTCCCTAGCGATCTTCAGCAGAATGAACTAGTCAGTAGCTTGTTGGAACTTAATAAGGGCATCAAACTCAAGAAGTTTAGTTGCACAATAGGTCCTTTGATCGAAGAGTCTCATAGGGTAGCATTATCCCTTCCTCTAGTTTTGAATTTTAATCTTAACGTCGTTAAAGAATATAAAAATCTTCATGGGCACTCCAATAGCAAGCGCCTCTCGAGTAACGTTCCTCAAGTAGGACTTAGCTCTCTAAGTAGCTCCCAAGCAGCAGACATCTTGGGCAGAGGAAAACTCAGGACGTTATAGGGCTTATTACTGATTTACGTACGTGAACAGTAAGATGAATATATGTACCACGGAGGAGAAACCGTGTTTAGATTATACAGTAAAAAGGAGGAAACTGCGGAACACATAATTTATGATTGTGAGGCTCTTGCTAGTATGAGATTAGGAGTTTTGGTATCCAGATCCCTAGGGATCTTCATCAGACTAGTCAGTAGATTGTTGGAACTTACTAAGATCTCTTAAAACGCGTTTTGGGATCTCATGGAGGACGTAGAGAGGCAGCAGAAATAAGGAAATCATGGAATTCAGGAAATCATAAGGCTTATTACTGGGCACTGTGCATGAGAGCAGGATAGATATCTACAACGGAGAAACCATGTGTAGGTTATACACTAGAGGAGGAAACTGCTGAACACATAATTTATGATTGTGAGGCTCTTGCCAGCAATAAGGGATTTTGGTTTCCAGGACTCTACGGACCGCCAGCAGTATTAGCGAATCAGTGGCTTGTTGGAACTAACTCGTCAGTACAAAATCAAATGCATTTGGAGGAAATTAAAAAAAAACATCCTGATCTCTGTGAGGCTAGTTATATTTTTTTCTATTTACTCGTGAATTTTATTTCTTTTTAATTTCGTACATTGATTTTTGTAAAAGAATCTTCATTTACGAACAAAGTCTATGAGAAGACCAATGATTTAGAAAAGTTATGCCGTTACCCGTGTTTCTGTCAGTAGCTTTCGAAGAAGAATGTTTTCGGAAACAATTATAGTGATAAAGTTTGAGTAATGTTTTTAAATTTACTTTTTTCAGTTATAAATAAGAGGCAGCCAAGCCGGTGATGGCTAGTTAAATAATACAGCGACAAAAGCGAATAGTGTAATATGAAGCCGTAGAATCAGATATACCCCGCCTCATCAACAATGGAGAAGCAATAAGAATGAAGCAGCGAACTCAACACCCAGGACACAACGCATCTATTATTCACTGCATTCAACTGTACAGCTTACCGTGATAAGGTAGCTGTGAACGTGTGTTTTATTTTTGCTGGAACCTTATAACATCAAGCGTCTCAAGACATATTTATACAGACTATACAATAACTACTGTACGCAGCTTTCTCGCTGACGTCATGAAGCGAATAGAACTTCTACTATTACTATTATTTCATCTTAAAATCACTGAAAATCTGATTTAACCTATTTTTAAAGGAGGTGAATATTTCCCGGTTATTTTCGGGTTGTAATTTAAAAATGTTCCTCAAATTTTTTGAAGTGTTCAATAAATGAAAATATGCTTTATTAATTTATAATGATTCTTAAAAAATAATATTTACTCTTAATATTTATATTTATTTTAACATAATTTCTTTTTATCTCACATCAAAAGAGTAATAGTTAAAAATTTTTGTAAAAAGAAAGAACGGAGTTGCATAAAAGTTTTTTTTTATTTAATGTTTGTTTCTTTGTAAAATATTTCCATTTTTAAGGCATTTTAATCTTTGAGTTCCATAAGACTATGTTCGAAACTATTAAAAATATCCATATTTTTTTAATACTTAAATTCATCACAATTAATTAGTTTTTACTCAATTAATACCTAAAATGTCTGGTACTATTTTTCATTAAGTCTTAGAATTTAATGTCGGAAGTTACAAAATCATTCCACTTTCACAAAATAGTTTTTTCATTTATTAAAACATATGTTTGCTTACTTGAGGTAACATTTTGCAATCTGATTTTCACCTGGCATATGTCTGACTCCTTCCGTCGCTGACTGGTTGACGTCCGTTTGTTTTAAATTGTGTATTCCCTACTTAACACTTTATTTCAAATTATATTTTCCTCTATGCTTGACTTAGTTCTAGGTCAAATACGGGTATCATAACTTTGACTGTTATAAGTATAAGTTCCATAATAATAATTCCGTTATTTATATTTCTTTGATCTATTAGATATTTATATACACGGTAATTTATGAATTTTTTTTGAAGTGAACTATTTTGATTATTTCATTTATGATATTTCTAATTTTTGGCTTAATTAAACTATCTTTAGTTTGACTTTGGTAGTTTGCGTTACAAACATATTTAGTTTATGGCTTAATATCCTTTTCATTAGACTAAGGTCAGTAGTACTTCTATTTTGAAGGTGATACATTCAAATGTTGCCGATCAGCTGTGTTCTACTTATATCTATATACATGGCTTTAGATTCCAACCTATAGCCTAGACACAGTAACTGAAAGCTTCGGCACTCGATTGTCAGATGATTTACTGACTTCCACAAATCCATTGGTGCTGTGCCTTATTTCAACACCCATATCTCTAAAACCAACCCCAGCAGTTCCAAACCAAAACTTTCTTCATGGATAGAAGATGGTGGGTTATCATAACGTTTAAAGCGAATGGGTCTGCGGAATGGATTGCGGTGGAATGTGGATGTCCAGCGGTACGCACGGACATACAATGGTTACATTCTTCTATAAATGTAAATATATCTACACACACACACACACACACACACACACACACACACACACACACACACACCCTACATACTGATTACAAAAATAACCACGACCGCCTTCAAACAGATTTTCTGAAATTCGATGCATAAACGTTTAAAATGCAGATGCATTAATCAAGTTATAACGTTGACAAATAAGTTATGATATTTCTAAGATTTAGAACAACAGCCATCATGAAACTGTGAATTTATCTAGGTTACTGAGACTGTTGTGTCAAGTTTTAATGAAATCGGACACACACACACACACACACACACACACACACACACACACACACACAGAGAGAGAGAGAGAGAGAGAGAGAGAGAGAGAGAGAGAGAGAGAGAGAGAGAGAGTTGTAGTTTGACGGGAGATATCTTATTTTTATTTTTACCGATTTTAGAAGGCATCGTAGTGCGATAGTATGGAAATTTGCAAAAAACTAGGACAGTGACTCTGGTTCGAATCTCGGTGGTACCGTTGGCGTTTTTGGGTGTTCTGCAGTGTGCATTTGCCTAACTTGTAAAGGTAAAAACATTAAACCACAAAATAATATATAGATATTGTCCTAAAAGAATAGAAAAGATCTAAAGGTTCCTAAATCTAACACTTTGAGGGTTGAATATTTTCAAAATCGTATCAAATAAACATCACAAAACGCATGTCACTTTTTAAATCGGTTATAATAACAACAAAATAAAATGAAGATAACTGACAATACTTCAGACAAATATAAAAATATTATATAGTTTATGTTATAGATATGATATACACATTAAGAGCAGTTTTGTTATCTATGTCATCTGTCATTTGCAATTATAGTTATCATTTGTAATTCATAGTTCTTTATTTCAACTCTCTATAAAAAATGGGATAAAGTGTGGGTGTGTGTGTGAGAGAGAGAGAGACAGACAGACAGACAGAAGCAGAAGGAATGGTTAGTACAAATAGCCCTTAGCTAAAAAGGTTGACTTGAAAGACCCTTTCAAGGTTAAACCTCTCAAAGCAGCAATTTGAGTTCTTGTAAATATTCAAGAGTTTGAGAACTACAAAATATATCAGGGCAGTGTCGTAGGTTACTTTTATAAGGGTCTGTCACGAGATGTTTGATAAAAAAAACAAGTATGTTACATTTTCGGCCAAAATTGTGAATTCGAAAATTATGAATACTGATTCAGAAATCAAAAATGTCTTCTAAAATTGTGATATAATTTAGTGTATTAGAGAAAAGTTAAACAAAATATTTCTAAACTGTTGACTAACAATATCTATAGTTAAAAAAATGTGTAAGAAAACATTTGTTTTTAAATAATTGATGGTTGCTCGTTTGTAACGAACGAAATGATTTTTGCATATCGAAACGTAATCAAGTACGTTTTTTTTGGATATTTGTTAAAACATGTCAGCAGCCTACTATCGTAATTGAGTTAGAAAAAGTGAAAATTAACACAAACCCTAAAATATTGTATACGTGTTTAGCTAATCACATAACTTTTTTACAAATGAGAAAAGAAAATATTAATTAAATTATCCCACTGAGAGGTTTACAGCAGCTTTACCGACAATACAAAAGACAATCTCATCTAAACACCCTGCAGACAAGATCTGAAAACAAAATTAAATACCAGCTGAAATACTTGTGCAAGAAAACACATAAACCCAAGTCTAAGGGTAAACGTCATACGCAGAGGTAATTATTTCTTACAAAGGTTAGCAACCCTACTTCCCGCTAAATGATAGCACTGTCGCCAACTTTTATATTGAATTCTTATGTAGCTCCCCCACCGGTATCTTATCGTAACTTTTACCCTAACTTCTTTGTGGGTAAAAAAATTAAAAACACCCTTATCCCTCTTTATTTTTTTAGAAATATTTATGCTTGCGTAGTTTCCAAACGATGCGTACACTTTGAAACAACCTCCCCTATTATGTTTAAAACTTTTCAATCGTTGCAGGATCCTTAAGAACGCGGAAATTATGAAACGATAATACTTAAGGCTCAGCATATTGGTGCTAAGTGTACATTTGAAATTAACACGCTTTGATGTACTGCAGTTTTCGAAAACTGCATCTCTTCATCAGCCTCCATCATATTAAAATGTCACGACAAAATAATGATCTCTCACACAGTCATTGGGCGTACTCAAATTGTTTACTTCAAAATTATTTTACCCAAAAATCTATTTCGATTGCTACCGTTATTAAACACGAAAAACTAGCCTATCTCTCAAAATCGGATTTCATAATTTGCTTAAATTTTGGACACGTATGAATAATCATAACGCAAGTGTACGAATCAAAAATAAAATAAATTCACGGTTATTTAGTAAATCTAAAAACAAAACAAATTCTGATAGCATTGAAGGTTCATTTTTAGATTTTTATTTATTTATTTAAATTCACTCATGAATCGTAAAAAGATTTGATTTCCAGAAATAACTTTACACATATATATATATATATATATATATATATATATATATATATATATATATATATATATATATATATATATAGTACATATAGCATATTTATATTTTTTTTCATAAATGGCCAAAATTCTGAAGAAACTTTTGTGAGAAATTAGGCCGAATTTTTAGCTTAGAGGAGTTTATTCTCCAAAAATGTGCACAGACAAAAATGCGCACTAAACAAACAATACACACACACACACACCGCATTTATTTTTGGTTGTGTCTCGACTATACATCTGAATGTTCAACAATTCTAAAATCGCGTACTGATTATTCGATTGTTAAACAATTTTAACCATAATTGCAGTCATTAGTAGTAATAGCCTCATTTAAATTTGAGCTGGACCAAGCAAAAGACCTGGAATGTGGGTTGCGAATACAAAATATGTCAACAATTTGTAACTGACAACTTGTCAATTATAAAAACAAGTATATATTCTGGTTATCCTCTCTTGTAAAATGTATACTTTAGTTGCAATTTAGGCTAGTGTTACATTAAGTTTAAGCCTCTAAGGTTTTAGTTCAATGGCCTAATGCCCCTAATGGGTTTTAGCAGTTCACTGACTACCTCATTCTGCTCGTTCTGGAAGCTCTTTCTGGAAAGAACCTTCCAGTTGTAAATTATGTGACTAACAGTTTCGTCTTCCATCCAGCATTACCTACACCAGTGGTCGCCAAATCGTCGATCGCGAGCTACCGGTAGCTCGCGAGGTACTTTTGGGTAGCTCACGGCAACACTCGGGTTGGCAACCCTGAGTTGCTTGTGGTCTGGCTGCAGCCGACGAGTCATGGTTGTATCGATTCGTGCAAACCACAGTTGATTCGCTGTACCAGACCAGTTGTCATAAGCTCATGAGTGAGGTTATGTTTGTGCAGTGTGTGTTCAATTCATGCGTTCACGTTTAAGCTCTTTCCTGGTTTGGTTTTAGTATGGCTAGTTCAAGCAAAAAGCCAAAAACCTATCATTTTCATGCAGATTGGTAAAACGATTACTTTTTTAGGCAAGTGAAAGATAAATGCGTATGTTTACTTCGTAACGTGAGTGTCTCAGTTGGAAAGAAAGGTAATGTTGAGCGTCATCTCAAGACCGTTCACAGTGGAATTAAAAAGACTATCCGCTGAATTCAAAGCTGAGAAAAGAAAAGTTGATGCAGTTGAAATCTCAACTAAATACGAAACAATTAACTTTTTTTAAGACACTGGACAAGAACAAAGCAGCCACCGAGGCGTCATTCCGCGTTTCAAAGGTTATCGCCCAACATCGGAAACCGTACGAAGATGGTGAGTTCATTAAAGTTGCTTTTTTAGAAGCTGGAGATACATTATTTGATAACTTCAAAAACAAAACTGAGATTATGTCTGCTATTAAATCTGTCCAGCTTTCTTCTAATACAGTGATGCGAAGAGTTGAAGCTATGAGTTCTGATATAACTTCACAGCTTAAAACTGACTTTGATCGTTGTAGTTATTTTTCCTTACAACTTGACGAATCAACTGATATAGTTGATACAGCTCAGTTGGCCGTTTTTGTAAGAATGGTATTTGAAGATTTTAAAACAAAAGAGAGCTGGTAAAGGTTATGCCGCATACTGGGCGTACTACTGGAAATGATATATTTTTAGCATTTAAAAAGCTTATTGAATATGAGAATATTCCTATGAAGAAGGTGGTGGGCTTAGCGACAGATGGAGCTCCTGCAATGGTAGGCGTGGAGAATTGTTTTATTGCCTTATGTCGTAAAGATAGTGACATACCAAAATTCGTGTCTTACCATTGCATAGTACACCAGCAGTCATTGTGTGGAAAGTTCTTAAGTATGAACAATGTCATGAAAACAGTAGTCAAAATAGTAAATAATATAAGAGCGCATGCACTTCAAAGACGACTGTTCAGAGAACTAACAGAAGAGATAGAATGCCAATATGGTGATCTGTTGCTTCATACAGAAGTTCGTTGGCTCAGCAGAGGCAGAGTTTTGCAACGTTTCAAAGAGTTGCTTCCTACATTGGTAAAATTCTTCAAAGAAAGGGATGAGCGTCTCCCTCAACTCGAAGATCCCACATGGCTACAAGATTTTGTCTTTCTCACTGATATAACCGAAAAGTTGAATAGTTTGAACTTGCAGCTTCAAGGCAAAGATAAGGACATTAGTGAAATGATTTCAGATGTAACGTCATTTTCCAAAAAGCTCGAGCTGTGGGAAAAGAATGTTATACAGTTTGACTAAAAGCACTTTCCTAGTCTGAAGAAGATCGTTGAGAAACATAATCCTCCCCAGCACCCTACCAATAACCAATAATACGTTGAAATTCTTTCAGACTTAAGGCAACAATTCCATCAACAATTCCAAGATTTTAAAAGCAAACTGATTGTGGCACAATTCGTCAACTCGCCTTTTGTAGAGATCGATGCAGAAGATTTCTCAGCTTGTGTTGTAAAACATTTCGGTGGAGATCAGGCTGCAGTTGAAATGGAATCAGTCGATTTTCAAAATGATCTGTCTCTTACAACCATTTGTACCACTGGAAATATTTGACCTCTAGTCCCCAAAGAAAAATATCCAATTATAATTCAAGTTGCATTGAGGTTGAAAGCTATGTTCAGCTCTACCTACTTGTGTGAAGCATCTTTTTCAAGTATGAAGATAATAAAAAACAAATGTAGAAACAGACTGACCGACGAACATTTGGACAACTGCATCAGAATGGCTGCTACAACATACTCTCTCCAAACTTCAAGAAAATACTTAATGATCAAAAAGAGTTCCACTCCTCTCATTGAAATGTACATTTTAACTTTCTGTGACACTTACTATCAAATATGTAGATTTTATTACTATAAATGTATGTTTGTAGGCAATAGACGTGTGTTAATTCCATTTTGTGTACTTTCTTTCGTCCAATATTCCTTGGTAGCTCACTAGAAGATTTATAAATGCTATGGTAGCTCACAGCCTCAAAAGTTTGGCTACCACTGACCTACACACTGTTTCTATGTGGTACATTCCTGTCTTGTACAAGTTTATCTTCAGACCACAATGTCCTGTAATACGTTACACTGTTTTCTTCAGTTGTCCTTTGTTCTTCTAAGTCCTCCTTGACGGAGCTGTTTTAAAAGACTTAGATTATGGTAATGCCCTCTTAAGTTGTCCCATTTCTCCTGGTGTTGTTTATTCATCCACTTATTGACAGCAGACCCATCCAGCTACAGAGATACCTCTTCTATCGTATTCGGTCTAATGAAGGTTACATTAACAATACTATCAGTACTTATCATCAAAATTGGGTCTCTAATATTGTTTAATTTAGATATATGCTAAAGTTGAGGTTAACCAGACTCTACTTTCCTGCAATCTGTATGATGTTCTTTGTGCCTCAACCCCTCTGCTCGGTTTTAGCCAATCATAGCACAGCACTATATCACACGATAAGTTTTGTGGCCTCAGTATGGATGTACTTGTATCATACCCGGTCTCAGTCAGTACTTAGGAAAGTGGTGTTAGTTAGTAACACATAATTTTTAAATTGTTTCAATATTAAATGTTTCGATAAAAGTTTAAAGAAATGTTATCTTAAAGTATCAATTATGTTAATTTTTGCTAACAATATATTTAAAAATTATTTCAATATAGGCACTGAGGGAGCAAAATATTAAATTTGTAGTGTATTTAATATTATAATTCTGTCTGTATGTACCACACACGACACACATTGTTAAATTGTATTTCTTTAAACAATCATTTGTGCAACATTATTAACAATTCATGAGGAGCATATACGTACGTGTGGTAGAAACGAATTTAATAAAATTGTAATACCTTCATATAAACAAACATGTCAATATGCAAGTAATTTTTGTGTTAAGAATAGTACAAAAATGTGTGCTAAACACAGAAAAATGAAGAGCTTCTTACATTTCATTTTCTTTAATCTAATTTCACTATTGCAATCAAAATTAAAATCTGCATAAACACGTATTTTAAAGAGGAACACAGTTCACTTTCGTATTTTCAATAGAATTTGATAATTTGGTAAATGGTAAATGGTAACTGACGGGACATTAACACTGGTTTGATGGAGAATGCCGACTTATAAAAAAGTACTGTTAATAGATTTTGTATTGCGACCATTTTGGATATGTCTTTACAACCGGATAATTGTTTTCGCCTAAACAACATAGGAACTGAGTTACATATCCTAGTTTCGCTTACTGACACCGAAAACATGCACCCTAAATTCCCGAACTTCTATCCCGGCTTTCAAAAGCCTGTGCCTGCGAACCTAGTTTACAATTTTCCCTTTAACCAATACTCGTTTCTAAGTAGTTCATAGTGCTCGCGTATCTCAGGGTTTAATATACGCAGATTATCACACTTATGCCCAGACATTATTGCCGGTGCACCACCTCGCGTCTCCCGTACACAATCGCTGCATTCTTATTGGTACATTCTTTCTTTATTTTTAACAATGGATTTCTCAGAAATTACGGTTCCTGCCATAATTTCGAGTAAACATTTTTGTTTGGCAGAACATCGAGGAGGACCATCCACTACACAAAAACACGATAGCCTACAAACACTCGGACAAGACAGTACAATTCGCTGGGAAGGAAATAGGAGGAACCCAGCCAACTTTAAAAACAAAACACGAACCGGAAGTGTGCCTCGCCAGCTCGCAGCCGATCTGGTAAAGGCCCGGATTTCTACTATTTTTCCCAGAGAATATAATACAATAAATTCGTTAAATATATTATTAAAATAAAATTGTTCCAAGGTATAATAAAATCGGTACATTTACGATTAAATCTAAACAGCTGTAGTTTAGTTAAAGTGCTAATACAAGAAACATTTTCTTGAAAACAGGATCGGTGCACATTTCATGGCCCTTTTCTAATTCTTACTTTAGTCTAATGGTTCATTTTCAAATGGAAATCCGTTAATAAAACTGTAAATGTTATGATTTGTTTTAGGAGTAAGTAAGGAGAGTTAACAAAACAGTGAAGTTTCAGTTTAGAAGCTAGAGAGGTACGATATGGAAAATATTTGTATGGGTGTAACAGAAACTTCAAACAAACTACTTTAGTCATCTACGGAATAGAAACTCGAGTGTTTATTGTCCATTAAAACAAGTTAAACGCCAAAGAGAACAAAACACACCGAACTTGTCTGGCGCGGTTTCCTTTACAGCTTTATATTTACACAACGCTTTCCAGTGCGCATTCCATCGCTACGGGTACTTGAGAAAAACGTAGCTCGTAAAATAATAAGCTCATACTGACGGGAAACGGAGGGAAGCGAGGAGGGTAGAGGGGTTCAACTAAACGTCAGCTGGGGGAACAGCGGTGCTCTCTGGGGAGGGTTGTGTGTATTAAACAATGTATCCGTTATTATTGGCGATGGTTCCTGTGTAAAAAGTTTAATAATTCTGACAAAATATTAAAACACTGGATGATGAATAAGTACACAGGAATGAATTCATTTCTTTTTCGACAGAAAAATTCGAAATTCTTAAAGGGCATTTCTGCAACTTTTGAACAGCTTTCTGTTCAAAAAAACAAATTTGAAATAAATTTTGCAAAAACAATAATCAATTTTTTTCTTACATTCGATCATTTTCCCGACAAATTAAAGTTGTAATTGCTAGAAACCTGCTCATCAGATTTTTTTTCAAAAAATTGCCGTAACTGGAATCAGAATAATTCACGGCTCCAATGGCGGTTAGGGCATTTTTCTATTTACTATCGAATCGTAAATGTATTTTATGTTAAATATGATACAATGAATTGGTAATTATAAAGAAAGAGTTGTACGTCACGAAAATTTGAACAAAATCTTATGAACCGATTTTCAGATATTAAGCCAGTTTTATAGGATGTTTTAAATAGCACACTGATCGGATTTTTTAGGGGGAGGGAAGGCTAGCGATCCAAAAGTTTGTTTGAATACTTATGAACTATATTTCAGCAAATAGAAATCAAAATCGTCAGATAATCCAAAGAAAAAAATTGAAATCCTTTTTTTAAAATTAAAACATGTTTTTGATGTATAGGCATACTAGGCCTACATAATGAAAAATTTATCAAAAATAGTTAAGGCACAAGTGCAAACACAAACGTATTCAAATACCCACAGACGGGCACATCTAAGGAAAAAAACTGTCTTGGTTCTTGAACTTCGTGATTAAAAACGCAAATATCCTTCAAAATCTCACAACCAATTTCTTTCACAATCACCTTATATTTTTAAAAAAATCACCTTAATATTTTTTTGTTATTTTAAGGCGAAAAGCACATTAAGGCTATTATCGCCTCCCTAAATGTAAGTGTGAGTGTAAAGTGTTAAAGTCGTACATGTAATGTTGTAAGGGAAGTGTTTCTTAGATTCGGATACCGCGAGGGACGTCTAAATCCTCTCAATAGATGCAGGTAGTCTGCACCCCCTGCGTGGTAGGACCAAAAAAATAACTTGTATTTTCATTCAGTTTTGTAGCCTTCCACTGCATTATCAGCGCCTTGAAACATTAAATATCAAATTTATATGTATACAAGTAACATATGAACAACAATAAATAACATACACTTTAAGAAATAACAATAAAAATTATAAGTTTACTCACCGATATGTTTTAATATTTGCATATCAAAACAAATATAGTAGACACAGTTCAACATATAAACGTATCAATATATACACGTTGTTGTTTATAACATTTGTAAACAGTAGTTCAAATAACAGTAGTGCTCTACGACAGCACTCGTAACTTTTTACGCCAATTTAACCGATAACCGTAATATTTACGAAAAATGTTACTGAACCAACTTTATTGGAAATTATATGATCTTTCTCCACGAAGCGGTCAAAATTATAACAGGTTTCGCCGTTCAGCCAGTATTACAGGAAATAAATAACAATTACAATCTCAAAGTTCAATTACAGCCCGCCATTGTAAAGTTTTCGAAATTCGCTCCACCGTGATTATGTATTTATTAAATTTTAGAACGATGATCTTGTTTCGGATGCAAGGATAAAACGTATTTCCCAGGGACATGATTTTGTGAAAAAATTAGTTCTGTTTGATTGGATCAGACCATTAGGCCACTATAATTGGCTGTTAAACGCTTTATAAGAAACTAACGCTGCTCAATTAAAACATTTTATTCCAACAAATACTTCTCAAATTTCCATTATTTCCCAGACTTAACGTCCCTCCCCGCCACAAACTCCGGCAAGTTGGGGACAAGCCAGGTCTTTATATTATGAACGCACAATTTACTCCCCCCCTATTCAAGACACTACATGTTTCTTTAGGTAGTTTTGATTTAGGGCTTTGCTTTTAAAATAAGTTTTTAAGATTTATCTTTCTTCTGCGCAATCGCGGAATTACATAAAGTATTTTAAAAAAGGTCATAGGTACCAGACATTTTTAGGTATACAATAGATTCCGAATACAATAAATTTTAAATTATACGATCAGTATACAACTAGTACTTCAAAGAACAGTTGACCTAGCGTTACATTCTTAAATAATTGCCAAGTCACTGCTTGAAGCTCTCACTACATTTTTTCCGTCAACGTAACCTGTGACAGTAATATTTACAAAAAGTATGTTATCGGAACAACATTATTGGAAATGCTCTTTCTCCGTGACAATAGTCAAAACTGTAACAGGACGAGCCATGCAGACAGTATTACAAGGCAGAACAAGCAATGTCTTTTTAAAATAAAAGACCGTTTTTTGAAACGGAAGTTAATAACGCAGGCACGCGCGCGCACGCGAACACACAAGCACACACGCTCATTTTTCTACTGGAAAATCGCTAATAATGAAATGTAGACTAAGATGTGATATTGTAGCTTCTTCGAAATTCGCCTCCATTAGTTCAGTGGAACTGACGTGTGTTACGATTATAATATTTTTAAATTAATTATTGCAATGTTTTTTAACACATTTTAGCCAACTGATGAGCAAAATAGTGCAATTCATTGACGTAATTCTAGTTGTAACAAAACGTGTTTGAAATTTAAGCCAAACTAAGTGTTTCAAAGAAAGCAGATGCTGGCAAATATAATTTTGATTAATAGAAGTACGGTTATTTTACAACTGTGTTTTGAGTCAAAGCGAGTACAGCGCCTACGAATGTAAGAGACACTAATAAATAACATTGCTGTAGCTCGATTGCATACTGTGCGCCTTGCCAATCTTAGAATGAATAGCCTATCCCTACGCTATACAGTAACATACATAGACATTTGGTACAGTGTAAAGTGTACGATATTTTCAAAATATGTTTAAATAAAACCATTTTCATCTCCGAAAATCTCATATTTTCCAGAAGTTCTCAAACATAAATTTACATTCGTCTTCTGAAAAACGATCGCCGCACTTCAGTTTGCAGTTGCACGTTAAGGCCGGGCGGTCACCAAATGCGGAGCTGGGCTCCGCTCCGCTCCAAGCCCAGAGCTTTGACTCTGGCTCTATGTAGATTTTGAAGCTGACTCCGTTTGTCCCACTAGGCTGACCACGCCTTCAAACTTATTATTTCCCATCACCTAGGTTACGGTTTTTTAAAATACCGATTTCCTAGAATCCCTTACAGTAGTTCTAAATATATGTAGTTTTAAAAGATGCAAATGCGTTCTTTAAACTAACTGAACTCCACTTCCGGTTTCCATTCGTCTTCATTCCCTCTGCTCAGTTCAGTACAGCTCCGCTCGGCATTTGGTTTTTTTCTCAAAGATAATTTTACCTCTTTTTTCACGTATCGTTGGCCATTATTGCTACGCCGTTTGGCTTTTTATGATTATCAGGGTATATGATCATCTTTCGTGATTTATTTTTGTCCAAGACGTTCACTGATATATAAACTGATACTAAGGAACATATGACATGCTTCTATTAGGGGTGACAATGCTAAACGTAGACCTACTTGGTCCATCTAAAATATAGTCAAGATCTTTGTCAGAATCGTCTTAAAACTCAGAAACAATGTTTAAGAATTCAAAACCTTATTAAGTCTAGCTTTAAATGTCATTTTAGTATTTCTCAGGGCTTCTTACAGTTGAAACATAACCTATAAAAGTTTACGCAAGTGAAACATAACATAACATCTCAGTACAATAATTTTTATTTGTACAGAACTTTTCGACACAAACCTAAAAACTGCCTGGTCTAATAATTTCGATAAAAATACAAAAATGAAACAAATACAACACAAAAACAGCTTTGAAACGACTATAATGGGTAACATGGAACTCATTAAACAACAATCGAACAATCAGCTGGTCTGAAAACAGACTTGCACCATTGTCATTCTCAACTCGAGCAATTTATATTAATAAAAAATATTGCTGCTGCTTCTGGTGGCCAATTTTTGTACTACTCGCTTACACAATTATCAAGCTAAACAGAGGAACTAAAAAGGATAGCAAAACTATATTAGATTGTGTAATTTTTTTTTTGACAGACCACTTGTGTGTGTGTGTGTGTGTGTATGTTTTAGCAATTTGACTAAAAAAGCCGAAGGATCTGTGTTAACGGAAAAGGAAGTAAGACAGTAACTACAGGCTAGTCTCGAACCTACGACCTTCAGGTGCGCAATTTCGACACGCAGCATAATTTAACAAGCTACCGAGCCAGCAAGAGTATAATTTTTAGCATCCATAAGTAGCCTACTTATTTACACGTGTTTTTTTTTAATTAAGTTATCAAGTATTTCGGAAATTCTAGAACGAAACGATTAAATCAAAATTTCCACTTTGAAATTTTGCTAAATTAAAAAATATACGAACGGGTGTTGTTGCAGCACACCTTATTATTCCAGGTTAAAGGCAGCCTATCACAGGATCACCGATAAATCCACCCGCACTGTAAGGCCTACAACAAAGGCAACCCTTTTTGCTTTTACTTTGCCCAATACACTTTGCTTTTTATCAAAGCCTGTAATCTCCGTCAAAGTCGATTATACGGTCCAAATCCGCCGTTCCTTCTTCCATCTTCTTACACGAATCGGGACGGGAATTCATCGCATTACGTGGCCAATCATAATCATATTTTATAACACAATACATAAATATTTCTAAATGTATCGTGAGAGTAGAGAATTTGAAGTCTTTTGTAGGTATTAAAGACATTTTATATTTTGAAATAAAAGTCGCGAATCAAAGACCATAATTTAAAGCATTTGTTGAAAATACGGAAATGAAAATAATTCCGTCGTAAAAATATTTCTTATTTCTAAGGATTTTGAAAATTGAAATAATTTATGTAGTTTTTAACGCTGATTTCGATGATGAAATCGCATTTTCAAAAATATTTCAAATGAAAAAGTGGTGAATTTTAAATATTTTAAATGACCTTCATTTTGAAACTATTAAACGAATTTAGGTAGTTAACAAATTTGTTCCAAGATATTACCGTAATTGATTTTTGTGCCTGGTTTGAATAAAATCAGACCAAAATTGCGAACGTAAGCGTGCTACAACACATACACGCGCGTGCGCACGCGCTCGCTTAACGTCTCTCAAAAAGTTACTGAAGGTCATGATCGGTGTTCATTATCTCGATCCTTAACAAAAAATTATTTTTCTGTAACTACATTTTGATCAAATTTAGCCAATAATACAAAACGATTATAATAAAAAAGACGTTTAAGGAGCTTAGGTTATGTTGTTTTTATGTCTGTGTACATTGCTGGAGACGAAACTTAGTTTATGATTGTATTAGGTTTGTTTGTCCATATCTTCAGAACATTTTATTTTAAAAGGTTTCTTGAAGTCTCTTTTTTGGCAAAAAACTATTCTCAATAAACTCAATCTTATTTGCCGATTTTGGCAAATAAGATTTTCTCAAAATCGGTTATAAAGATTGTTATCAAACTTTTATAAAGCTCCCAAACAAAACCTACGAGTTCCTATCAAGAACTATCGTAACACTTAAAATATCGGTTTAATTTTACAAAAACGTTTCGTCAGATTTTACTAAAATTTTGTACTTACGGAAATAATTGTCAGTGTAGAAATTTTTAATGAAAATAATTATCCGATTTTCATGTTGGTATATCGTGTTTTGTGTATACGGTATTTATTTCAATCTTTAAAATAATATTTAAAAATTTACTTGAGTAATAAATCTTTGAATATGATCAAATTCATAGCAAAATTTAATTCTTTGCGTCGTAGGGAAATAGCAACAAATACGTTTTTCGAAGTGCCTATTGGCTTGATTTAATCCATATAAACAATTGAATCTGACAAATTATATGCGATATTTGTAACTACTTACTTTTATAACTTTTGAAAGATTACATTTCCTAAATGATTATTTATGCCATTGTTTCCAGCATACAACGTAGCTGTTACGCCGCACAATAAAAATAAATTTTCAAAATTAAATAAAATTTTAAAATCGCATAAACGAAAATTTTACACGAGAAAATTATTACCTTATTTATTATTAAAAAACACTAAATTAACGTTCGCTACATGGATTCAGGACTGGGTATTACCACGATGACCGCTCCAGAAGCTGTAATTAATTGAAAGTCTCTAATACAATAACAACTACCACTGATTTTATCAATAACTATGTTACGGTATTGTAAGCAGAAGCTTGTTATAGTCAATTTCCTCGCATAAAGAACGTTTTAGCTTACTTCACCAGCAACACCGTAATCCTTTCAAACAACGGAAAACGCTTTGTTTTGCGTTAAACGTTATTTACAGCAAATCGCACGACAAACTTTACGCCTATAGTCATAACATTTGTATTTTGAAAATTTATAAAATAAAGGTTACGTTGCATTATATGTGTAGAAATTTCAATTATAAATAAATAGTTTAGTACTTCTTCAGATACAAAATGGCAAACAATCGTGGAACATAGTTACTCAATACAACACACACACACACACACACACACACACACACACACACACACACACACACACACACAAAATGACAAATTTCAAAGCATCACAAATTTATCCATTAGTCCTATTTCTTTCCATTTTTTCCTTTAACTAACATTAAAACTTACCAAAAAACAATCTAAGATGAGGCATAAGTTTAGTATTGTAAAAACTGTTGCCAGATCCACTATACCATTTCTTAACAGTCTGTCACTTGAATTACTTATGTTACATTGACGCGTTTCGGGACTAAGGTGCCATCTTCAGAACTCACCTCTAGGAGGTCGTCGACACATTAAAATATGTATAAAAAACAAGCAACACATATTACATAAAACATTACAATAAATACGTCAATGCCGTGTGCGCTCCTCGGGGTCTCGGAACCAAGTCTCAAAATTTTAATGTATTGACGACCTCCTAAGAGTCAGTTCTGAAGATGGGTGCTTAATGCTGAAACGTGTCAATATGACAGAAATAAATCAAGTAACATACTGTTAATTAAATAAATTAAATTTAAAAATCAGTGACTTGGATACGTTATCAAATGAATTTCAAATTTCTTAATTATTTTGAAAGCGAACGTTGCCCCATTGCGCCTTTAACAATTTGTACCAGGTTTGTTAGTGAATTTCCAATGGAAAATGAGATACTGGAGCGGACATCATGGTAAGTGCCAGACCCGGGATCTAAAATTGAGCGTCGATCCTGCCCTCTAAAGTTATTTTTGAGATCGTTAAGAAATATAGATGTATGTGTGTGTTGTTGTGTGTGTGTGTGTATGTATGTATCGTACAATAGTTTAAAAATGACAGTCATTTCAAATCTTCAAAAATGCACATATTTTGTGTCTTGAACAATATTTGAAAATATCACTTCATCATCTAAATCAGCGTTAAAAACTGCATAAATCAGTACTTAAAAGTTTGAAAATCAAAATTAATTTGATAGCAGTCGTTTGATATATTTTCGTATATTTAATTTAATTAAAAAAAATTAAAATGCTATTACATTAAGATTTCAACAGTGATTATGATGGTGAAAAAGTTACTTTTGGAAATTCGCTTCCATCATATCAGCGAGACAGCTGTGTGCCGCGATTATAGTTACGTTAGATTGTAATTCGTTATTTTGGTTTGTATGCGCATTTTTGGGTTTAAAAGCCCAATGTGAAAGTGCATACAAAACAGAATGTTACTGACCCCATGTGGTTTTGAATTAGTGTTTAATTTAAATGTTGTTCAACTAATTTTTTGGATACACATAAGCAATTAACAATTATAGTGTTTAGGTCTATTAAGTATGAAATATTGATATTAGGTTATCGTATATTTTCTCTAGTTTAATATTAATTTTAATTTTAAAGTAAGCTTAACGCCTATTACTTTCACAGATTTTTAATATTGTAACAATAGTAAGAATGACACAAAGCATAAAAATAAGCCATAAAAATCTGTATCATAGAATTACATACAATTTTCAAGTAATGACTTTTTGTGTTGTGTTTTAAAAAAAACATACCCAATTTCTTCTAACATTCTATAATTACTGTTTTACAATGTTAAGCACAAACTATCTCACTTAAAACTTACAATGTGTCTCGTAGTCCCAATAAAGACTAAAGGCTGTTTTACTAAAAGTTAAATTTATGCTGTAGTTACGATATAATCTTGGAACTATTTCATACATATCTGAGCTAAATTGGTTGAAAAGAAAACTGAGGAACCCAGTTTTTACAAGAAAGATTATAAGCAATGTTTACCCTACATTCAGTGGCAATACATATTTTTTCACATAATTTTCAGAATTAATAAATTCTGTTATTAATTTCGGTCCAAATACAGACTGTTTAAGAACTGCTAGTAAAATTACTTACACAATGATTATCGATATTTTATTAACTACATTTATTACATGTATTTACCATGTTGTTGCAATTCTGAAAGAGTTGTTCAATTCATACAGCAGATCACATGTTAATTGCGTGCAGAAGGTAACATATTTTAGGTTAACTCTTTCAAAATAAATCACGATTCAATTAATACAATTCAGTTTAGAATATACTTCGAGCCTAGAATTTGTTGCATTCGTAGTAACAGTGCATATTCCACAAAACTATTACCAAGTACCACGAAAAGAATAGCTATATAAAACCTTACAACATTGATATCTACAGTATTTACAATAAACTTTCGCAATAGTAACAACCAAAGGTAAATTACTCACTTGTCAGCAGTTCCGCCCCAACCGAAGCAACTGCAGTAGATGACGTAAACAGACGTCACATCGTCGAAAACAAACAACAAAACTGTAAATAGTAAAGGTTCAAACTGCGGCGACGAGGTTTTCGAAATGATATGAGAGGAAACCGAAGGTGAACTAGAGGTATAACAGTGGGGTGCGCGCGCAACCCTTTGGCGATGATGTCATCGTTACCCAATCGGAAGGGAGAGACGCGGCTGGCGCATGCGTACTTGATTACGGTACATGATAGTCTGTGTGTTGGATTGTTCAATCGATATTTTCATTAGAGTTGAAGATTGCGAGCGTGTGTGCGTTTTATCAGATCTTTTAAAAAATCTACATACGCCTACCCCCTAACACATGCTCACGGTACTCATTCACTAGCTAAGGGTGGGTGCAGAGAGGGTGGTTTTGATTTACTCGAACCTAGTCATTAATCTAGACAACACGTTGTTTGCATTATTTACATAATTGCAGAACGAAGATGTATTATTGACGTCATATTATAATTGAAATAAAATATCTAACAAAATGTTCGTAAGTCATACATAATATGGATATTAATAGAACCTATACAACCAACTAGTTTGATTTAGCATCGCTCAACCGAGTCTTTACTTGAATAACAAAGTTCTCTTTGTTATCAGTTCTCTGATAAATTATCAGTTATTAAGGTAATAATTTTAAAAATAAATTTGTAACTGAAAGTACAGGTGTACCACTTAAGGGTCGATGAAACACATTACATTTGTAACCCCTTAGCGCACACTTCATAAAAAATGTAAACGGTAAAAAATCATTTTTTTATTTGGAAATATTTGCTTTTGTTTATGCGCGTTCTCGCTTAGCTATGTCTACTCTATACTATACATTCAATTCTTTCAAAAGAATTGTAAGAGGATATCGATGTTAGTTACAAGGATTTAGAAAATTTTAATGTTTCATCTTAGATTATAAAACTATAAAAACCATGGCCGATATTGATTTTCCACTATCATCAACTATCGTGTTTATACCAAACACGTCAAACTTTACAAAATTATTCTACTTAATCATATCTTTTTCACAAAACCATTTCAAATTTTCTATTTTTTGTGGTTTAACGTATTTACTTTAAGCCAGCTAGGATAAAAACGAAAGATAGATGCAACTTTGATTATTGGAAAGCCAATCTGCATTCGAATCTATAGTTCGAGTTAAAAGGTCAATTAAACTGCAATTGCCAACTATCCAACTGACTGAGTTACAAGGGATCCCGATTTCGGAATAAATAAATTGTGCAAAAACATCACTCGAAACTTTCTCACATTCAACTGTTTCTAAAAACACACCCCCCCACACACACACACACATGTATATATATATATATATATATATATATATATATATATATATATATATATATATATATAAACAAAATCCTCACTAGTTTGAACGACAACTTGTAACAGAGGCGACTCTAGGTCAGACGCACATTTTAACAGAAGCCCATCTAGTTTTGGAGACAAGTTTTAACAGAATCCCCTCTACTTTGGGCTCAAATTTTAACAGAAGCGCATCTAGTTTGAAAGAAAATTGTTAACAGAAGACAATTTTTCACAGAAACCCCTTTAGTTTGGACGAAATTTTTAACAGAAGCGCATCTAGTAGTTTGGATGAAAATGTTTAACAGAAGCCCCTTTAGTTTGGAAGACAATTTTTAACAGCAGCAGCCCACTAGTTAAGGAGGCAATTAAAAAGTAGCCCTTAACTTTGGGCGTAAATTTTAACCAAATTCCCTTTTTTCTGAAAGACGCTTATAATTTATATTATTATAAATTACTCATTGCATTGAAAAAGATGTAGAATTATTTTATTTTTGACAACATTTTTTTTAATAATGCAAATCATTTTTATGCAAAATTCTATCAAGTTACATTTATCATAAAGTAACATAATTACTCGTATATTCCCTTTACTCTCTCACATATCCACGTAATACTTCATTAATGCAAAATAACTTATCACTAAACAGACACTGAATTCTTTTATCTAAGCTATAAGAGGACCCACATACAGATATTACACGCATTCTTCTTGATTATATCCTCATTAAATACAAAGAAAAAAACTTAGACAGTGACTAATTCTTTTGGGTATGCCTGACTGTATACTTTTCACTGTTATAATTTAATTATTTTTATAAAAATGTATATGCACGTAGGAAAGGACAACTCTCCAAAACATTTTCGTATTAAATTTCGCGTTTGTGTAGGTACACAACTTAAAAATTCATTGAAACTGTCACGGAATATGAATTTGAGTATCATAGGCTATATAACGGACTTTAATAATTAATCAGTTTAGAACCCTAATTCTGACAGTTATACTGTCTAAGTATAATAATAAAGATAATATTTGTGATTCTGGCATTCAAAAATTGGTATAGGTCATATAAATTAAGTAATTTAACTACACAAATTTAGAAAATACACATTTTTAAAATTATCAAGAACAAATATAACTTAATTGAAATGATATTGAAGGTATTTTACGGAATCATCTGTTTAGAAGTAGTCACTTCCAATCTGGATACATACAAGTACAATAAATGCTGTGAGATATGCATTACGGATTCAAGCGTGAAACGATAGCAAATGTGTATACCCATGTTTTGTCAACCGCGATCATACAAGTTTTCAATTTAAAAATACATTTTATTAATCACTAAACAAAATAATAATGTGTTGTAATAATGTATGTGATAATAATGTTGTAATAATAATAATGTTCACTACAGTGGGCATATATATGTGATAGAGCGTTCCATGACAGCAAAATGAATTTTTCCTCGTGCAAAACATACACCCATACCCCGCGATAGGAAGTAGTCACTTCAAAAATATTAATTTATATGAAATTGAAAAGTTAACACAATTTTTTGTAACAAATACGAATAATTTTAATACCTGCTGAAAGCGAAAACTGTAATGTGGTTCTTTGATAGAATGCAAATACTAATTAATTTTGTTGTAGACCAACTTATCAAAGAACAGTCTCTCTCCGATTGTAGGATCCTTTTGTGTGTTACACGTTGCGGTAACGTTCCACAAATCGATGGTTCCACTATCGGGTACGTCTTACACTCGCTGAATGCTCTACCCTCTGGCAGTTATTAGAACCCACTATTCATTGACCAATACTCTTTATAAATTCCTTTATTACTTTTACTCGGCGCACACAAACACTTTACTTACTTGCGGCATTTATAACAAAAACTAATAACAACTTTAATGATGCACTTATTAAATTGCGACTCATCCAAAATAGGTGATCGTGTAACTTAATTCTTACTGATTCCTATCGCCTCCACAGAACACCTTTGCGGTTCGTCTCTCACGATTCATCCTGTTAACAGCCTCGACTCTCCCGTTTCTCCTATATTTATTAATTTCTTGAACTTGCCTCCAACTCTCCAAAGTAAAGCTTCTTCTCCATTTGCTAGTTTCGACCCTTTTTCTGTCAATGATCGTTTCTTCCAAATTGTGTTTTTTTTCTTGCAGGTCTTTCAACAACCTAACAGTCCTTAACAAACCCTAATTTCGGTTTTTTTTTTTAATGCCCTTTCTTTGTGTCCTCTACCTTCATCAATTTCTGTAACGTCTGAGCGTTAGCATTACGTTTTCGTACAATATGTAAGCCCTATTTGTAACTTTCTCTTTTAAAGTGTCTTTTTTAGTACACTAATTGCTAATTGACTTATGCTTGTTTTTTTTAATGTTTATTTCAGCTATCATCTCCCATGATGTGTGTGTGTTTGTGTTTTTTTGCGATGCCCAAAAAAAGATGGAAAAATCATTTATAGACGACCTACGGTAGGGTACCGTTACTATCCCAGAGTGTGGTTAAGATGAAACTCAAGCTCGAACTCAAATTAAGATATATTGCTACCCACTAAAAAAACCCATCAAAAGCATTCCTCTTCTTTAACACCCCCACAGTGTGTGTGTGTGTGTGTGTGTGTGTGTGTGTGTGTGTGTGTGTGTGTTAACATAAGGATACAGGTTTTGACTTGTTATGACTGCTCCAATAGCTCATTTTCCACTAAAAACTAGCTAACAAAAAATGGATACCTAAGTGAAACAAGAAATTCTGATTAAAAATAAGTACTTTCTATGTATTTGATAAAGCGATATAGTAAAAACAAATAAAAAAGAACTGACAGCGTCCAAATGAACAAATGTCCAGAGCTGCTGAACAGAAAATAAAAACTGTTGATTAGTTTTCCCACTGCATGTTCCCGTTATTCGTCAGTATCTCTTGATCCGTATTCTCAATAGGAAGTAGGTTCTTCTAGGAGGTTGGTAACTACAATCGTGTTCTCAAAAGAAAATTTAATATTTGTAAGTCTGTACAACGTTATCAATATTTATGTAGACTTTAAAAATCCCATTACAAAATAATTTTAATTCTTCACTACCTTTAAACTCTTTTAAATGCAATTCTTTAAACTCTTAGGTTCGTGTTCATAGACAATGCATCAAGCCAATTTTAGGAGGATTTTACAATTTTTGCCAAATTTATAGATTTAAAAGTTCAAGGACTGTTATTTAGTCTATGAATAGCGTATATATCATGCGCATTAAACTGCTTCCCTCAACAATGGCATCAATACTGTGCGCGTAAATACTGAAGGTCGTATATTTATTTATATATATATACAAGACGTTTTAGCCGCCTCGGTGGTTTAGTGGATAGCGTACTAGGCTTTCACCCCGAGGATCCGGGTTCGATTCCCGGCGAGGGCTTGGCATTTTCATACGCTATAAATCATCCCACCGTCTGCATTAGCCCAAGTGTGCACAATAGTCGGACGTTAAACACCAAAAAAAAAAAAAAAATACAAGACGTTTTTGACTAAAAAGCCGGCATGATACAACATTCTAAGTTTTTTAAAAATTCCCCTAGATATGAGAAAACTACTCGAGTAATTATAATTTTATCGAAGCTTAATTCGATTAATTTCGAATTAATGTTATCAATTCGTTTAACCTCCAGGAAAGATCAGACAAAAACGAACAGATATCTAACTGAACACTACTTAAATAGGACTTATGGTAGCTTACACGATTGCATCCATCAAAATCTGAAAATCGTTTTTGCAAAATCACCGTTTTATGTTTGCGACTTCGAAGTGCAAAAGTACAGAAATGCAAATCAGGCTATTGCAATAGCGTGTTGAAGCAATTACACGGTCTGGCAATAAGCGTGTAAAAAGGTTAAAACGGCACTAGACCGAGCCAATTATTAGCGAGTGACCTTGGAAAGCGCCTACAGACCCACACATGGGCGTGAAATCCCGCAAGTCTGATCGAACTAATGTACCTATATCACAGTCTATTTTCCTATCGTGTTTCACGTTGTCATCAGCCTTCATTTGCTAATTTTAAAATAGCAAATGAATATATATATATATATATATATATATATATATATATATATATATATATCATAAATATTACACAAATGGATAAATTTCTAGGTTATTATTGCATTTTGATTTTTGTTCCCTTTTTACATTCCTAAGTTGCTCAGTTACAGCGTCTTTTCTAGCCCAAGTCTCTTCTTAAAGTCTAAGAAGTGGAGAGGATTCTAGGTGAGCTGACTCCCACACTTCTAATTTATAACTTAACAGTTCGTTATTGAACTCTGCAGATGATTGTTCTACTAATTCCCTTTAATTTTTTCCTTTACTCTTGATTCTTATCATGGATGTAATGCTCCATTTGACCAGATTTTTGCTGTACGGTGAGATCCTGCCTCACTCTTACTCACGATGTTCCCATGAGTAGCTACGGAAATGATGTCCGCCCATACAGAGCCCCTCATGCATGAGTAAAGCATAAATATTCTGGGAAGTTTCCAGGTACTGCTGTGATACCACCATTAGGCACGTATCACTCTATCAGCAAGGATTTTGTGTGCGCGTGTACGCGCGTGCGTGCGTGTTTTGATTAGATGAGTGAAAGTATCATCACTAAATCAATCAGAGTTGGATCGCAGTCAGTTTATTACACCAGGTATGCCGGATTTTGAAGGTAGCATATTTGAATGTCATTTGACAAAACTGTAATTCAGTAATTACAACTGTAATTCAAATTATCCTCAACGTACTCTACATAATGTAGACAAGAAAGTAAAAAATATTTCTTTTTAAATTTTCCGTCCCCAAATCGATCTTTGTCTCGATAATTCAACGCCGGGGAACTGAATAGCTCCACCCGGGACAAA
The DNA here is from genome assembly GCA_022606455.1 of Callitettix versicolor. Taxonomy (NCBI): domain Eukaryota; kingdom Metazoa; phylum Arthropoda; class Insecta; order Hemiptera; family Cercopidae; genus Callitettix; species Callitettix versicolor. The sequence continues at coordinate 61,131,429 of CM040190.1, read as the reverse complement.
CTTCCAGCGACTAGTTTACGAAGTTGAAAATTCGATTTATTCAAGCTATTGGGAGAATTTGCCTTGCACTGAAAACAAGTTACATGTTGTCGCAAGAAACGATGGAAAGTCTGTCATCATTTACGCTTCTGCTACTATTATTTTCTCGCCATCTGTAGTACAGGTTATGGAATTGGGATTACAAAACTTCAAGTGAACTGGTTTTGAAGTCTCGCGCTCCAGTGTAACTTGTATAATTACAATTGTTGAATTTCTCGCGCATGTAGGAGAATTTCCGTCCCGCTCTCTCCAACAGTCCAATGACACAGAGTCTGCCAATTTGAGTTTACAAACTGTTATTACTCAGCGACAGTGAAGGAAAAGTTTGGAGCTGTGGTGAGACAGTAGGGACTCGACCTCTCACTCGCACATGTTTTCTCTCTGTCCCACTGGTTCACTTAGCAGGCCGTTTTCACTCGAAAACCTACAAACTTTAAATGCATATTCCTCACAGTTACACTTCACTCGGTTAAGCCCTTCTAAAAATACTCTGTCTGTAAATTATTTATTCCCGGTTCTGCAATATCCCGATAATTGTCCGGAAAAGTTCATAGTACTATCCTCCAGACAAATTAAAGAAGAAGTTCTACAAACTCCCGATAGCCCTTGACGGAGGAATAAACTCGCTTTCCTGTAGGCCTATAAAAATATAGCCTAGTTCAGTGGTCCAAAAGTGTGGTACATAATTTTTAGGGTACACCATTAGAATGGTTTTTAATGCTACCATATTTACCAGATATTTTTTAAAAGCTAACTAATTGGAACTTATGACTCCAAAGAGATAACATTGATGTTTTCTAATTTGAGACGAAAATATAAGGCATGATTTTTAAAAAAATCTATCTGAAAGAATGGAATAGAGGAAAACAGCTGTTGACCAAAATCGACAGCGGAATCATTTCGTAAAGGAAACGATCAAACTATTGGAGACTTTTTAATCTAATAGGGTTTAGGGTCTGTTAGTACTGCTATTAAACCGCACTTTCTATTCGTTGGTTGATCTTGATAAATGATATTTTCCATTGTCTAGTAAAACAATTAATAGGAATGTCTTGTGACAACAATACGAAAAGCTTTTACTCCAAAAAGACATTTATTACCTTTTGGAATGCACTGGAAAAATAATACTCTGACTTGTCAAGACTAACATTTAAGCACTTGTTACTCTGCACGATAACATACTTGTGAAAACTGGATTTTCAAACATAACTGCTCTGAAAATAAATAATATAAACAGTCTGGAAATAGAAAACGACCTGCGTATATACGCGTACCTTAGTAAAATAATTGCAACGTTTGAAGACTTGTGCAAGGCTAACAAAAGCGCATCCATTGCACTGAATTGTTTTTAAACGTTTTTAACGACTTGTTTAATTTTACTGCTTGCGTATTTTATAGAAGTATTGTTGTTGATTTAATATTTGAAAAAATTCTGTTATTGAACCAAAAATAAAAAATCAGGCATCATGTTCTACTTTCCTTAATTTGTTCCAAAACACGGCAAAATAACATAGCTAGTTTTTAACAGCATAACCTAACACGTATTATATAGCCTATAAAATGTTCGGTAATTATATAGCAGAGTAGCCTCACTTCGAAATTAATTTTTATGGATCTTATTCGTCGAATATTTGTTGAAAACTTATTGTAACATCAAAAACAAGTGTCGGAAATACTATTTCAAGACAAAAAATATATATCGTGTATCGGTGGTTGACCGATTTATTATATATCGGACAAAGCCGTTGTCAGAAAGGCAATTGTAAGCCTTCCAACAGTCACTTATATTCTCGCATCACCGTGTTAGGCCTAACAACCGTGTCAGTTAGGTTATGGGTTTTTTTGTCTAAAAAAAAATAATATTTTTCGGCGGTGTGTAATCATCTTTCCGACACATATTTTTGATGATATTAAAAAAAAATCACCATAACCTAACTGACACGGTTGTTGGTCCTAACACGGTGATGCGTGATCTTTAAATGTATTTCACTCGTAATTATGATTAGCTGTTACATCACGGCTTTGCCCGCAATCATAATATAGATTAAAGATCACGCATCACCGTTGTTAGGTCTAACACGGTGATGCGTTAAAAACCTCTATTAAAAAAAAACACCATAACCTAACTGACACGGTTGTTGGTCCTAACACGGTGATGCGTGATCTTTAATCTATATTAGTATTTCCGACACTTGTTTTTGATGTTACAATAAGTTTTCAACAAATATTCGACGAATAAGATCCATAAAAATTAATTTCGAAGTGAGGCTACTCTGCTATATAATTACCAAATGTTCAATGAAATTAGCTGACCGTTACGAATTAGTATAAAACAACTGATCTTTTAATATAACTATCAAAATTAAATTAACGATTCTCTCACACGGTCAAACTTCTTCGTAGTTTCTGTAGCGTAGTGGTTATCACGCGTGTTTGGTCCTAGGTTCGATCTCAGGCGAAAACGCAGTAATTTTTAATTATAATTAATTTAATGTGAGACTTGCGACGCGCAAAATATACTGTTATATATCAATATAAAAAATGTCTCGCATCATGTGTCCCGCAAAATCCAACATCACAACCAGCCCTAAAACATGATACATGTTAAAAAGATTTGCCGGTATACTTGTATTCATGTATGAATACAGGAAGTGCACCAGTTTCACTTGCTTTCTCGGGGTTATGTGAAGCATAACAGTTTAGGAGACACTGCGCTATTTGAAGCAGCGGATATCGAGTTGTTCTGCAGATAAAAATAAATTAGTTTAATTAGAATACTTATCATGTACGCTAAATTACTAGCAGTTCTCATTTATAACGATATTGTTGACACTTTTGTTGAATAATTCAACTGATTGTTCAGCCCAGAAATGATAAAGTATTTAGAGACAGGATTTGTCAATTTTCGGAGTGGCAAAAGCAGATTTGATTGTTTTAGGTTAAGGGAGTGAAAAATAATATTTCTTACAGCCGCACAAGGGTCTACGTGAAATAATGAAATATTAATAACAATAATAAAGATAAATTGTTGTCCAATATTTTACAAATAAATCACAACAACAATAAATAGAAAAAGTCAAGACGATTTCGTTTTTTTAGACCGTAAGAAGCGTTCACAACCTGTTATCGAACAATCATATTGAAGCAAGTGTACCAACCTAACTACATTTAAAATCAATTGAGAATCTAGCAAGTACGTTGCTGGCAGTTATCTGAAAGATTATAACTCTATGCAAAACACAATATACTTGTAGGCTGATAAACCAGCGGTAACTACCGAGACTTTTATCAAGGTATTGTAGAACAGGGCATCAATTTTTAAAAATGGTGGATAGCCGATAAAATAAACGTTCCCTTACATATGTTCTAATGAATATTATTCATTATTTTAATGAGATGAACCAGTAAAGTTTCCTAGTTATATACCTTAATAAGCTATGGAAAGAAAAAGATTATAAAAATGTCGATTTTTAGATTTTCGATACACCCGTTCTTAGATCCTTTTTTTCAACAAGGTTTGTTTCATTGCAGGAAAAAGACTTATCGAAAAAGATCTGAAATCAGAGAAAAGTGTAAAATTCAAAACTACAAACTAAAACTTTGTGCAGAAACCAAAAATAAGAAATTGCAAACCGCGGATGAACTCAAGCGCGGTTGGACGTCAAAAAGAACCAGCAACCCCAACCGAGTTAATTTAAGCTTTAACAAAGTTTTTGTTAAATTATTTATGCAAAGAAACTTGAAGGATTCCTACAAACATCAAACAAAACCAAGAATCAAATCCTTTATAACACTGGCTCTAGCTTAAAAACCCTTTGACGCATTCACAAAGAATCAACCAGCGCTGTTCATTCAGTGGCGGCAACCAGCGGAACTAACTTAATTTTATTTCTTCAATAATGTGTTGTTACAAAAATACAAGAATGCAATAAAAGCACAGTTAAAAGAAGTCCAATAAGTATATTTAACGATATAAATTATACCATATTTATTTTTCACATATTAATACGCTCAGCATTCCGATCGGTTTTGTATCTAAAATAAAGACCTGCATTACTGAAACTATATAAATTGGGTATCTTCAGTTTCGTTAGAACACCAGAGAACTCTCACGTTTCATACTTTTCCATTTTAAAGCTTTAAAATAAAATAAGGCCGACTTAAAGCCGATAAGATATTGTACACAAAATTTCAGAAGCAGAACAAAGTGTTCCCGTGAGAGTGCAGCACAATGAATGCATAGATGATAAATAATTTGTGTGTGTGTGTGTGTGTGTGTGTGTGTGTGCGCGCGCGCGCGTTTGTGTTTGTTTACATTTGTAAGTTACAGTTTTAAATAAAAACTAAGGCCTGAACGTTATACTATCACGTACTAACCACACTGTTATTTCTGATGATCCAGAGAAACGTCTGAAGGGAAATGAAATAAGCCCACATCACTGTATTTACCTGTAAAAAAAATATTGGTTAGTTAAATATTTAAATATCAATACTTTATTAAACATACGATTTAACATAATTACAACATTTTATGACCACGATTGAGGTTATTCTCAATGTTCATGCAACGTCTAGCGAAAAAAAATAATTGCAATATTTATGACGTCATCTTAAAACGTAAAACTTCATTGTTATGTCGATTCGGTGTAGGCACAGTAAAAAGCGTTTGTTTAATATTCAATTCTATTAAAAATGCTAAAAACAATCTTAACACAATCTCTGTTTTTGTTCTGCATAGTTACACAAGTTACAACATATTTGACTAGTATAAGCTTTTCAAGAAACTGAAAACTACTATACGCTTTTCAATAAAGTTGTTTTTCTTATTTCTATCGAAAAAGAGAAGCAAATGATTCAATAGCCAATGCATACTGAAATCGATTTATTAATTTTGATGAAACACACATCACTCTAAATACTGCATTTAAGTACAGATATTACAATAATAGTCAATGATTACGTTACATTTTCTCTCGTTATAGATTTATTGTTCTGAGAGGGATTATAATAATATTATGGTCACACCTAGAGCCTCTGTAAGTTTTGTATTATTATTATTAATAACAGAGGGTTAAAACTAGGGTTGATCCTAGTTTTGCCACTCAGCTATGTAGCTTATTGTGCACCCTTGTCCATTAGTTAAACCTTCCCAATCCAACCTCAGGTCCTTAGACAACCGTGAGATACTTTGGATAACGTTGCCCAGTTCTTTCATCTGTTCCCCTCTCTAGAGAGTACCTAGGGATTCAAATCGTTACCTGACCAAAGCAGGACAGTCAGAAAGTATGTGTTGAGCTGTTTCCTCAGCTGTACCACATTTCCTACACAAAATATTTATCATATGAAAACCCATTTTGTATATGACTACGGAATGTCCAGTGACCCGTCAGATATCCCGTTACTCTCCGTCCTGTTTGGACCCGCAAGTATCCTCTTGACTGTACAGTACCATCCGTTATCTCCCAAGACCTTTGGAATACCCTAAAATCCATTGGGAGACATGTCTGTGCGCTAGAAGCATGCAGGTTCTGGACAAATGAAAGTTCTGTCGACTCCAATTCTGGCACACTGATCTGCCTCTTTATTTCCCATTAAGCTCTGATGTCCTGGAACCCACAACTAATGAACTTTGTTGGTTTTTGCCACTTTTTTTATGGCTACAAGACCACACTATCTTAGAATTATAGTTATGATTTGCCAGAGCCATTAGTGAAGCTTTACTGTCACAGTTTTATAGGTGGTCTTTCTTCATATCCACTGTCTATAATTTATCTGACGCATTCTGCCTCAATGACTCCTGCCTGAAAAACTGATGCCAGCATTCCAGCACTTATTGAGTATGACTCCATATGACCCTAAAACAGACCTTTAGCTGTTTGATCCATCTGTGTACCATGTCAGCGCAATCCTCATATATTCAGATTCACCTGAAGACTATTCGTCTCTGTCAATACAGCTGACACGATATGGTATCTCAAGGACCTCCTATGTAAGTATTGTAGACAAACTAAAAACAAACTGAAATGAAATTTTACTTTTCTGATTAGGCTGGTTTTACGTACGCTGTGTTCAGTTATTATCGAGATTTATATTTCAGTCGATAACGCGATTGTCCTCTTGAAAAGAAATGAAGTCTAGGAGTATGGTATAGTTTTATTCCTTGTTAATATTTTAATTCAATGTGTTTTTTTAACTAAAACATTCTAAAATCTATTATTTGAAGATATATAAATAAAGTTTAGGTTTTGCGTACACGTTGAAAAGAGTGCACAAATCAAAAAGTGGTTCACTAAATCAAAAAGTGCAGGATTACAAATAATAAAACAGTAATTTTTTTATTTCATAATAATAATAATAAAACGAACAGTACAACAGTGACATTTTGTAAAAAGGTGTTATATATTATCCATCCAATAATTATTTATATTTTATCACTGACCTTAATATACTACAATACGAGACAATATAGTTATTTATAGCCATAAATATTGATGACAGAACCTGCATTACAAAGTATGCTAACTTTTCAGGGTTGCATAAATATTGCCACTTGAACAATGTCACACTGGTTTTGACTCATGAGTTTCCATTCGTCTGCGATTCAATACATTTATGTTTTTGTGTTTATGGAATTTACTCTGCTGCAGATGTTCATTTCAAAAGAATAGCTCGACCAGTCTGTAAACTTATATTCGTAACAAACTAATGTTATACTTTTCAAATTGGCAATGTTTGTAGTCTTGAATTTAAGAAAGTTATTGTGAAAAACGAACGAATCACGATATTTATAAAAGTACAAAAACCCAAGCCCAAGTTTCATACAAAATTCAAATGATAAACCAGAAATATCAGATCCCCCTTATATCCCACCCTTATACTTTATTTAGAAAACCTCAGCGAGTTCAACCCCTAATAAAGCATTAGAATACGAAATGAAACATCAAACAAATGTATCCAGACTACCAGCCGCAAACACTTTGTTTATGTTTTCCAAATTATTTTATTATGTAAAGAATACGACAATACGACAAGGCTGTAATAATGACTAACCACTGGAAACTTAGCTATTTAAAGTGGCCATTATAGTAAAACCCAGACCCAGGACTTTAAAAATAAAAACTATCTAGACGTCTAGAAAAGTTTTTAAAATGCTAAAATGGCATACGCGCGTGTGTGTGTGTGTGTGTGTGTGTGTGTGTACGCCGTACGCGGGCACTTTGACGGATCGTTAGAAATGTCGTAGTCTACATACATTTATACGTATAAAAGATTGTATGTTAGAACTCTAGTGATCACAATTAATTTTAGTCAGATTTATTTGAACTTGGGTAGCAAAATCTATTTTTGTAATAGCCTGGACAAGTATGTTACCAGTAGAATCAGTTCAAACTTTTCCAAACTGCAGACTTTCTAAAACTTTGTTATCTCAGTTTTTTGAAGTGACTACTTCTTATAGTGGGTTATAGGTGTGAGATTTGCACGGGGAAAAAATCAGTTTGCCGTCACGGAACACTCTACCATCACGGAACGATTGAGTGACTACTTTTTATAGTGGGGTGTGAGTGTATGTTTTTCAAGCGGAAAAAATTCCGTTTTTGTGGTCACGGAACGCTCTAACACATCCATACGCTCACACTAGTGACGTGGTTTGTTTAGTGATTAATACAATGTATTTTTGAAGTAAAAACTTGTATGGTCGCGGTTGACAAAACATGGGTATAACATTTGCTTTCGCGTCACGCTTGAATCCGTAATGCATACCTTACAGCGTATACTTATTTTTATATATCTAGACTGGAAGCTACTCCTTTTAAACAACTAATTTTGCAAAATAGCTTCAATATCATTTCAACTGAGGTTACGTTTATTGTTCTAGTTAATTTTAAAATTTTTACATTCTAAATTTGTGTAGTTAAATTATTTAATGTACATGACCTATACCAATTTTTGAATGCCAGAATCACAAATATTATATTAATTATTATACTTAGACAGTATAACTGTCATACGTAACTGTCAAAAGTAGGGTTATATACTGATTAATTATTAAAGTCCCTTATATAGCCTAAGATACTCAAATTCATAGTCTGTGACAGTTTCAGTTAATTTTTACGATCTATATACCTACACACACGCAAAATTTAATACAAAAATAATTTTTCAAGAGCTGCCCTTTCCTACTTGCATCTAAATTTGAATGAAAATAAGTAAATCACAGCAGTGAAAAAGTATACAGTCAGGCATGCCAAAAAAAGTAGTCATTTCTGTCGGTCAGTCCCGCACTGCCTGTTTTGTTTTTTTTTTTTTTAATCTGACTTACCGCTGTAATCAGCGTTAAAATCTGCCGACATTAGATTTTAAATTTCCACTGAAAACGTTAATTTGAAAAGATTTTAATGCTGAATGCAGTGGTGAAATACGTATTTTCAAAAACGTAGAAGATATAAATTTTATTCTAAAGTGACTTTGTTACTTTTTGAAAATTTGCTTCACCATATCAGCGACAAAGTTGTGTGCTGCGATTATTTTCATTTCATTAATCAGGGCAAAACAAAAATAAACTTTATACAAACCCGACTTTTTCCAATTTAGTTTTGGAATAAATATCATTTATTCCAAATTTATGATATTAAAATGTTTAACATATTTTCCAGTTCTTGTGGATAGATTTCGTATCGTCACATAAACGTACATACGTTTGGTTGCTAAAGGCTTTTGTACAATAATCTATATAAATAAAAATATAAATGTTATTTTGTTCAGTCTTAAAAGTCTTAAAATCTCCGAAAATTGTTTACTTATTGCTTTGAAATTTTGAATCAACGTTGCATTCCAAAAATCGCTTGTTTTTATACACCCATTATGTTTTTATACACCCATTATGTTTTTATACATCCATTATGTTTTTATACACCCATTATGTTTTTATATACCTACAATTATACAGATGTTACACCTGTAACGTATAAAAATATGCCTTTTTTGAAAAACAGCGCCATCTGTTGGAGGTAAATGCAATTCACACTTTACACTAAATATTTTACGATTCTATTTCCATGTTTCCGATTTACGATCCATTTACGATTTCCTACTTTCCAATTTTACGATTCTATTTCCATTTTTCCGATTTAGAATCCGTCAACGATTTCCAAGTTTCCAATTTTACGATTCTATTTCCATGTTTTCGATTTACAATCCATCTACTATTTCCAATGTTTCAATTTTAAGATTCAATTTCAATGTTTCCGATTTACGATTTCCGAGCTTCCAATTTTACGGTTAAACTTTAATGCATTGTTAAACCGAACCAGCTGGGCCACAGAAACCAGCCGGGTACAGTTAGCTTAACATAAAATAAGAACATATATACAGTATTTTTCAGTAACATAAATGTTTTCAAAACCACTTGAACGTTTGCAACCGTTTTTATAAAACTCTGTCAAAGTGAAAACGTTGTTTGAGAGTGGCTGACTTAATTAGAACGTGGATTAGGCGTAGCAGGTCGAGTTATATATTTATAATGGACTTTTTTAATTACAAAGTTTTATTAAGCTGAAGTCTTAATGAACCAGGGCGTCGTGACGTCACAGGCAAAGAGAAAACAGCTAACCAAGTACTGGTTTATTTGTATATAAACACCTTTTGCGTGTTAACGATAAATCGGAAAGCTATTTGTTTAAACTTTACATGCACAATGTTCATATAAGAAACCTGCCAAAATATAAAGGCTTAAAACATTTTTGCTGGCAACTTTTCTTACAGCTTGGAGTTACTTTAACACCCAAAGACAAAGAAATGTGCGCTGATCATGACGTGTACAATAAGCTCTGATTGGTCATTGCGTCTATGTCGTAGGCTAGATAACTTAAAAGTTGCTCAGTTTGTTGCCCAGCAAATCTAGTTCGTTGCCTGCAAAACCGTGAGGTACTTCGGAAAAAGCTCTGTTCCATCGTATGTCTCCCATCCAATAGAATGCTTAGCTGGGCAGTCAAAAAGTATGTGCTGAGCCGTTTCCTCAGTTGTACCACATTTCCTGCACAAAATATTTTTGTCATTTTGTATAGATAACTGCGGAACGACCAATGCCCCGTCAGAAATACCGTCACTTTCCGCAGATCCGTCTATACAAGTTTAGCTGAAGTTAAAATGGAACCATTCCTAACCTAATCTACAACAGAAATATATATATATATATATATATATATTAACATTATGATAACTATACCGTAACTACGAATTCACATACTCACTTATAAAATATAAACTGTAAATGCCACATACGTTTCATGACAACCAAATAATGAGATAGAAAATGTTTTTATAGAAATTGCTGACGGTAAAATTCCGTCCTAAATTCAGTAAATCCCGTTATGTTGTCAATAATGAACCTACATTTTGAAAGAAACTATTTCCAATGGAGTTTGTTCTAATTCGATACCGTGAAACACAAAAGCGAACACAATCGGCGATAAAAAGCAGCGTGGAGTAAATTTGAAATAGACTGTACTGTAACCTCTTACAGTTTATGTTTTCTGGGTAAATAAAGAAACATGTTATTATTAACGCTGGATAACACTCGGAATAGGAGAGCAAGGTTTTTGTTTAAAACAAACAGGTCTGCCAAAACGACCGCGCGAAATTTCCCCAAGAACCGAATAAAAAACTCGTTTAAATACAACGTAAAATTTATTTAGAATACAAACATTTGTCAAGTGTACACTAAACGTGTACTGAATATTTTTACTTTGTTTATATTATGTTTCAACACTCTACAAATAACTAATACAATTTGTGTACTTTTAACAGCGTTATTCTTTATTTCAAAAACCCACCAGTACTCACAGCCCACTCAGCGTTAAAATAATACCGATCGTTGTATCGAAATAAAAAGCGCGAGAACAAAGGGAAGAGCCTCATAATAGTAGTTTATGTGGCCTGTCATTACATCTTCCTGTACAACCTACACATTGGTTCAGATTATATACTAGAGGAAGGGATTATAAAACTGTAACTATGAAGGTCACTGCTATTGTGCAACTAAACCTATTCAATACTAAGCGTTCATCAGACTGGTGCCCTAAGTACATTTCAACAACCCACTGACAGCTAGTGGGATTTTCATCCTGCTGGAAATCCCTAGGGTCTTGGAAACCGAAAACCCTTAGCTTCCTGCTTACAACAGCTTCACAGACATAAATTATGTGTTCTGCAGTTTCCTCCTCTTTACTGCCAACACACAGTTTTTTCGTTATGTGTAACTATCCTGTCCATATGCACCCTCAGACCACAGTGCCCAGTAATGAGATCCATGATTTTCCTGAGTTGTGCTCTGCCCAAAACGTCTGCCGCCTCTCTACTGATCATATTTATCCTCAGACCATAGTGCTCTTTAATGTCTTTAATTTTCCTGAATTTTTCTCTATTCCTACTGTTCCTCCAAGGGACAGTTTAAAAGACGTTTATTATGAGAACGCCCTTCCTATAAGGTTGTTACATCTTTCCTGGTGTTGCTTAACGATCCACTTATTGACGGCAGACCCAGCCAGTCAAAGTGAAACTCCTACTGCCGACTATGGTCCAGTGAATGTACATCCAAGTCCAGTTGGCTCCTCTTCCACAATACCCTGAACACCCTTGTGCCCTAGATCACAACGTAGAGTTTCCTGTCACAGAGTATTGAGGTTCCTGCGACCCTTTCAGATCAGTTTAGACTTAATTGTTGGGCCAGTGCTTCAGTCGCTGCCTGACTGTCGGTATAAATAATAAATTCGTACCTTCTTAAAAACCCGCTTCAAATTCTCCAAACACAGTCATTATTTCCGCCTAAAATACTGTGGCGTGTTTCACTCTACGGTTCCAAACTGTACAATCCTGCACCAGTGTCCTTCTTTGTTTTAGGACTATCTGTGTACCATACGAGGTCTCCAAAATTACCCAACACTCAATCTTCCTCCTCAAATGTCACCTTAATTTAAGAGGATAACTAGTGTCTGGTAACCATCAGGTCTCATAATTAGAACTGTAATCTAATCTACTCTGTAATTCTGGAATACCCCAAAGTTGATGTTATCCGCACTAGCAAGAGCATCGTATGGTGTGACGTAGATGCCCCAACTATTAACATTCATATTACCATTCAAAAGGGTTTTAAAAAAACCTGAAAACAAAACCTATTCGCTCATTCGATTTTGCTTTGGAAGCTATGACAAAAAAATTGTATGAGAGACAATTAGGGAAAGTGTCATGTCATCAGTGCATTTAGTTTTAAATAAAAGAAATATAATGTTTGAATTTAAAATAAAACCTGACAGTCGTTAAGTTTATATTGATTTTATTTGGTCTTCATCTTTTTTCGAGAAATGCTATTTCTCACAAAAATCTTTTGTTTTTCCTAAGCTATGAGCAGAACACTAAATCTGTCAGGAAACGTTCAGACATTCCTACTTTTAAAGATTTAACTGAACCAAACTATTAATGTTTGCTCTAGAACGAATAACACAAACGTACATAAATAGAAAACTGGACATTTACGTAAAAATCAACTATATATGACTCTTGAACATTTTTTTAAATATTATAATACTTTTTTATAACTACAAAGTAAAATAGATATTTTCAATCCAAATAAAAATTATGTTTTCTTCCAAAAATTAATTTTTGGATTTGTTTAACCAACTGAGGGTGTTATTTAAAAGCATTTTCAGAATCAAATTAACACTTTATGATAGAATTTTTCTAAAAGCGAAATCTTTTAGTTTTTTTTTAATAAAGGGAAATACGGAACATTAAACCAGCTAATCTTTAAATAAATATATGTTAAAGGAATCATGAAACGTTGTTAAAAATCAAACAAGATCTTCAGTTTTTTGTCACAAATTACGACTAACATCCCTTAATTTTTTTACTCTCGGCCATTTTAACCCTGCATTAAAATACAAGCGAGCACAAAAGTGCACACGCGTGACAAACCCATAGCCTCTTTAACTCCCCCGCTTTCTACAAAAAAGCAAACATTTCTGATTTTCCTTTAATGAAATTACGACAAAAGAGAAGGCAGAGCGCCAACTTAGGGGTGAGAACCAACCCTTGCTAAAGTCCTTCGGGCTTATTAAATCTATCCTTGGATCCTTCTCTAATTATTTTTACTTCTGGAGGATCCCTAATCTAAAACGGATACAATGTCTCTTTAATTATTTTAGCAGTTATGCCTACTCATTATTGATATCGTTTGTAGAAGTGATGTTATATGTTTTAAAAAATCACTGCACTAACTTTCTCAAGTTTATTTTATTTACAAAGAGCTTCAAAGTAACACTCAAGCTTTAATATCAACAAAATATATTGACTGTTTTTTAAATGAAGACAAAAAATATTTTAAACTCAATTTATGGAAAATCTGATTTTTCAAAACAGATTTATCAGATGCTGTTCACACATAAAGATTAACACGAGTTAATGTACGAAGTAGAAAAATCCAAATCATAAACTGAAAAACACTGAAAAAATTTAACTACAGTAGAACGTCAACAATCTGAATTAATTCGGATCGAACCTTTTCCGGAATATCATATTGTCAGGATTTTTTAAAGTAAAAGTAAAAAAACTTTATAAAATCTTTCACGTATCACTCAGATGGTTACAGAAATAGTGTACATGAATAAAATAATAGTATATAAGTATGTATCTATTTTAAAAGAACAAATATGTACTGTATGTACAATCTGTATTGCATCTACTGTCTGTCTTGCTTTATGTACATGAAATCTACTAAAATAAAATACAGTACATACAGTTGTTAAAAAGAACAACAAACAAACACTCTACTGTACACAAACGATCAGTTTGGTAAACAAAATATTTGTGCACACAGAGTGCAATGCTCGAGGTCAGTGATCTGACGCGACTGACTTGACAGTTAGGGATGAGCATCGACAGTCAATGTTTTGAAGACATCGATGTTTTCAGGTCGATGTCGATGTTTTTCATACATCGATAACTGGTAGTCGCTGTTACATACACGAATATTCTTTAATTTCTTCACCTGTTATTTCTTTTGTATGAACTTAAAATGTTTTATAATCAAGATTTCTTTTGTACTTGATATTAAGTAGACAGCGAGACAGCTGCGTGCCACGAATATTAGCGAGAGAGAAAGGGAGAGAGGGGGAGGGAGAGAGAGGAAATGGAAGGAGAGAAGGCTGGAGGGGAGAGGGGGAGGAGAGAGAGTGAACGCTCAAGTTCGCAATTTTATTACTATTTGATTCAAACTTGACATAAAAATCGATTTTGGTTGAAACTTGAACAAGTTCATTAAGTAGCAAACTGCGTTCAACAGGTTCAAAATGGCGGTCATTTGTAATTTTTATAAATTAATAATTATAATTTTTTTTTAATATTTTATTTAATCAGATTTTACCAATTTTTATTGTAATCAGCGTTCTACCTGCATTAATTAAAATTTGTAATTTTCAAAATCTGTTGAATAAATAGATTTAAACTGAAGGCAGTATAGAATCTTCATGACTGAATAATCTTCATGTTTTGAATGCAATTTTAAAGTATAAAATGCTAATACATACAGACATTAATGCTGTTTACAATGTTTGAATAAAAGGTTAAAAAAGATGGTATGATAATACTTTTTTTAATATTTAATGAAAACTCTATTAACTACACACATCACAACTACACACATCAGTAAATCAGCAATCAAGCAACAAATTCTCACTGCAGGCTATAAGCGTATCAGGTTAACCTTAAATAAATAATTTAATAGTATTATTAAATTTCTCTTTTATAATAAAATTGCAGAGTGGTTCAGGAAAGGTGTGGTAAATGCTGAACAGCAATTTGCCAAAGTGCTAGACACGGGGAAAGATAATGTGGGGGTGCAGGATAGACAAAGGATCGACTAATGATATTGGCGGAGAGCTGCACCTCGCGCACAAGTAATTACGCTGACGGTTAGCTGCCACGGAGCTACATCATTAACACGTTCTACTGTAACAGAAGCATCAAACTGTTATTTACAAATCGGTTATTTTTCATATCTTGTGTTGATTCTGAACTACAACTTCCAAAAGGACTTATTTTCAGAAGCAGTCGTTACTATTTAGCACGACAGCTTGCTAGACATTTTGTGTAATTTCTAAATCCTAATATTCTAATGATGTGGACTGATCATATGGTCAAACGACACATGGTTTCTAGACCCTTTGTGTCAAGTAAACATTTGAGAGAAAATATCGAGTGTTGGGAAACTCTGGAGACCTGGTATGGTATACAGATGGCTCCAGGAAAAAGACAGGCACTGGTGCTGGATGTACCGCCTTAGACCAAGGATGAACAAAGTTGTTACACTGGGAGCGTATGCAACAGTATACCAGGCTGAAGCAATGCCTATAAATCGAGAGAATTTGAAACAAACCTTCAAGAAGGCTTGTATTCATATTTATACCGATAGTCAGGCAGCAATCGAAGCACTTGCGGGTCCTGTAATTAGGCTCACACTTGTCTGGGAGTGTCAGTAGAACCTCAATGCTCTATTCCTGGATAACCGGGATACTCTTCACTGGGTTCCGGGGCATAAGGGTTGAGATTAATGAGGAAGCAGACCAACTGGCTGGATTGGGATCTGCATCTGATTTTAGCGGACCAGAGCCAGCTTTAGGGACACCTCTGACGTTAGCCTGGTCTCCTATTAATATACATGGATTAACAAGCAACAAGTGACAAGATGGGATAACCTTCATGGGCATTCCCATAGCAAGCGCCTCTTAAGCAAGGTTTCTTACTGAGGGCTTAGAGGGATACAGACTTCTTAGACAGAGCACAACTCATGAATATCAAAGTTTCAATACAGAAAACTGTGGCTTGAGGGTGCACATGAACAGGATAGGTATGTACCACGGGGAAACCGTGTGTAGATTATGTAGTAAACAGGGGAAAACTGTAGAACATATAATTCGTGATTGTGAGGCTCTTACTTGTTGGAGGCTAAGAGTTTTTGGTTTCCAGGAGCCTAGCGACCTTCAGCAGGATGAGCTAGAAGTGGATTGTTGGAACTTACTGAGGGCACCAATTTGCTGAACTAGTACTCAAGCAGTTTAATTGAACAATACTGACCGTTGATCAACAAAGCTTTCAAAATGGAGTTTGTGAGAAATAACTAAGAGATAAAAACTGTGTTATTTTCCCACCATTTAATTTATATTTAAATAAAATCTGAACAAAAATCCATCCAAAACAACACTTTGAAATATTCAAAATTTGTTGAACACGTGTCCGAAAGCGAAAAAAATTTTCAGTCATCTTTCAAATCAGATATAACACGAAAACTCTTAGCGATTTTTGGGGAAAATATAATTACAAAAGTGTTTCTTCTTTCTTCATTACGACACAAAAAACGTTTCCCAATATAAATAAATTTCAATTGCAATAATTTAATTCGCCAGATAACGTATACAAATACTGACTAACTTAATGGAGATTCAACAAAGCAAGAGTGATCTGTACAATGTACGAAACATATTTTATGAGTTTTAACACATAAAATGGCGTCGGACGATAACGGAAGAATGCACGCCATTTTGAAATAAAACAGCCGTTAAGACATTCAACATGGTGACACGTACACTAATAACGTTGATAAAAGAACATGACAAGGTCGTAAAGGCAGTGTATTTCCGTTAATAGGGAACGAATGTGACGGTTTAATAGGGGATGGTTTGTCCCTTGATACGAACCTGGTCACCGAATACCATATGGATACGTTACGTTATTTTATACTGTCTGATTGAAAATCACAGTGATATAACATCATTTTAGAAAAACTGGACTTTTATAGAGTCTGCAGACTTTTTACGCATCTGTTGTTATCTTTCTGTAAGTAAGTTTTCGTTTGGGTTACAAACAACTATCTTTGGATTTTGGTTATTAAAAATAACCTATTGTTTCAGGGTGAGGCAATGCACACAACTATTTCCGAAAATAAGAGAAACAGGCTAAAAATTGATAAAAAAATCAGAAATACCAATTTTAAAGTACTGACGGAACGGAGCTGCGCTAAGCTGAGCGGAATAAAGATGAGCGGTAACCGGAAGCGGAGTTCAGTCAGTTTAAAGAACACGTTTGTATATTTAAATTTAAATATTTAGGCTTACTCTAACTGATTCCAGGAAATTACTGTGTTTAAAAACGGTAATCTAGGTTAGGATAAATAATAAGTTTGGAGGCGTGGTCAGTGTGGTGGGGGAAGCGGAGTCAGTTTCAAACTAAACCAAGACAGAGTCGAAGCTACGCGGAGTGGAGCCTAGCGACGCCGCTCAGCTCCATTTCGCTTTCAGTGGCCAAACGTACATTAAATTAAACGTACAGGTTAGGTTTTGAATGCGTATTCCGCTCCGCATTTGGTAACCGCCCAGCCTAATTGTTTTCAGTTAATTTAAATTTCTAAGACAACACCCGACACAATGCCACCCCACGGAAACATTTTGTTAATAATCTCACCCTATACAGCGCCCCATATGTTGACTCCATAGCAATCCCATAAAACGCCCCTCTGCCATAAAAGCCCGGTATTTCAAGCGTAAATTCATCACAAACACGGGAATATTTTCACTGCCAGTCTTTTCGCTGTGATTAAAAAAAAACAGGCATCAGGGATCATTGGGAAAGGGGTGGTTTGTGGGCGTTTCTGATTCCGAAGTAATTTTATTAAAATAACTTATACCTTGAAAAATATTAATTTGTTAATAAAGCTAAGTGAAACTAATCAATGGGAGAAAACCCAAAACGAATGGGTTGTTCTCTGTTTAACTTCTGCGACACAATTTGCTAGTTTCGATTTTCATAGTACAGAACTGTGAATTTGTTTAACATAGTTCGAAAAATAAGTTATCACGTGTAGCATTTTAATACAGTACACGATAACTGCTAATAACGTTAGAGAAATACAATCGCGTCATTTCAAGAAATCAGCTTCCAATATTTTCACCGTGATTCCAATAGCAATAACCACTGGAAAATGAACAATTGAAGTAGTCCGGGAAATGCTTACATCCGGTATTATGAATTGATTATCTCGAACACAATTGAAGGTCGTTAAATATTTCAACAATCCAGCGATCGAAAATTTTGTTCACATTTGATTAAAACGGCAAAAATTTTGGAATTTATTAACAGCTTAGACCCAGCAAATCCGTTTCGAAATGACTTTTTTTTAATTTTAAATCCCGATTACAAAAAGTAAAACCAAATTAAAAATCAAAGTATCGCCATAATTTTTTTTATTGTAAAATTCTAAATATTTTTTTTATTTTAATGATGTTTATGTTGATTTTGGAAGTTCGCTTTTATTGATTCAGCCCTGTTATTCATATCGATTGTTTACTATTTTTCCCGGTTTTTTTGGATTCGTAAATACAAAAACTTTATATCCTAATGTGATCATCTCTCTACATATAACGCTGCGTAATCAGTACATTGGAATTATAAAATTGTTTTTCTAGTGCCTAAAACACGCGGAGAAATCAAAGCGGTAACAAACAAATTGTTATTTTTTAAATGTAGCCTAAGCTGGTTAAAGAATTAAGTTTGCAGTCACGTCGTGTTTGTAGTATGGTATAAAAGGGAGCGGCGTCATTAGATTACAGGCCAAAAGGGTTGACAGAGCGTGAAAAATTAAGAAATAATGTGACCATCCGTGAGTAACATGTCTATCAAAATTACGAATTTTTTATATATCTTTTTATTTTTTTTAACTTATAAAAATTGCACAAAACCTTTCACGTTTAAATTGATTCCTTACAGGAGGCTTGCTTTTTTTGTTATTTTAATGCGAAAACCACATTGATGCTATTATCGCCTCCCTAAATGTAAGTATGAGTGTAACGTATTAAAGTCGTAAATGTAGTGTTGTAAGTGTAACTGTGTGTTAAACTCGGGTACCACGAGGGACGACTAAATCCTCTCAATAGGTGCAGCTAGTCCGCACCCCCCTGCGGGGATACACAAACGTATAAATCACTGCTTACTACAAAAACAAACATTTTAAAAGTTATCGAAAATCCCGTATTTTTAAAAACACGTTAGTCATATTTTGTTCAAAGTTTATTATGACTCATAACTCCAATCAATTGAAAGAAATATGAGATAATATAAATTTACGTTTCGAGCTTGTACAATTACTATAATTGTACAGATGGGTTTTGTTTTGTTCTTTGTATCGAAACGAAATAATTCCACAAATTTGAAAATTGCTATTCTCAGTTATGAATACTTCATACTTGTCTATAATCTGCTAAACCGATTTTCTTTACACCTTCCGAACTGCACTTTTTGGGAAATAAAAACATATTCATATTCAATTAGATGCTTAGATATTCCATTTATACTCATTTAAAATTATTTATTACAAATCTAAAATTCTGTAATATGTTTACGGAACATTTACCTAAACTAAGTGGGTCCGTGCGATTTTTTGCAGTTAATGGGAAACAGAATCGAATAATATACAACAATATACAGCAAGAAGTTGAACAGTACTATACCACCACTTTATAAAATATGAAATACAGTTGAAATATACAAGACCTATGAAATATGTGGGCAATCATAACTTCCTTGTTGGTACATAAACGAAAAGTAAGAGAGGTTAGGACGTTTTTTATGAAATCGCTATCAGTAATTGAACGTAAAAAGCATTAATCCAGTAAATAAAATAATTTAAAAAATAACAATGGCTGTTACTTAATTACTACAAATATACTAGTTTTTAATTCATTACTTGTATTTTAAGATTACTGTATATATCTTCCAAACTAAAAATCTTTGCAAAACCACGTATGCCTACCATTTCTTGTCAGTATAAAGTTTTGCTAAAATAGACGTTACAGTTAAATTTACTATGACCCTATTAATAAAGCAATGTTGAGCATTATATTTAGATTTTTTGATGCACTAGAACTTATTTTATTCTACTTTCGTATTTAAAACTATAACTAATAAAATTAATAATTGAATTCTAACATTTTACCTTATTGAAACATTTACAAATGAAACCTACTGTAACTGGATTTTCAATTACTTACCTAAATTAGGCTACAGTATTAATTGTTTACTGAAATCAAAGTGTTTTATATAATAATATTTACATATTAGAACTGGCCTACATTGTTTTACCGACTGTACTGTCAAAACTGATTTGATCAATAATTATTTGTCTTGTATACAGTAATACACACACACACACACACACACACACACACACACACACACACACACACACACACACACACACACACACACACACACACACACACACACACACACACACACACACACACACACACACACACACACACACACACACACACACACACACACACACACACACACACACACACACACACACACACACACACACACACACACACACACACACACACACACACACACACACACACACACACACACACACACACACACACACACACACACACACACACACACACACACACACACACACACACACACACACACACACACACACACACACACACACACACACACACACACACACACACACACACACACACACACACACACACACACACACACACACACACACACACACACACACACACACACACACACACACACACACACACACACACACACACACACACACACACACACACACACACACACACACACACACACACACACACACACACACACACACACACACACACACACACACACAGTACTACACTCTCACGGGGACATTTTATACTGCTCCTGAATTTTACTTACAAATCTTTTATCGGTTTTAATTCTTTTTAACATGGTAAAGAATGAAGCGTGATAGTCCCCTTGTGTTCTGACAAACCAGTAGGTACCCCATATATGTAGTTTCAATAACGCAAATATTTATCCTTGGTACAAAACCTATTCAAATGCTTAGCATAATAATATATGAACATTTTTTTGCATTTTTAAAAACTAACTTTTTTAAAACATAACTGCAGCTGGTAAATCTGATATGAAGGAAGATAATTACCAAAAAATAACAAAATTCAATATCAGCCCATTATAATAGGCGAACATTTTTTTTACTCTACAATAAAATATGCAGAAAAACTTTATCGTAGTAAATAAATAATAAAATGTTAAGAGACTACTAAAAATGTGTTTTAAAAGATAGGATCGGTGCTCATTATATGATCTTACCATAATGACCGATCCAATAAATTATTTTCCAAATAATTTACGTATTTTAGAAATACGCCAATAATGTTTTAAAACGATATAACGTAACTTGGGACCCAGTAAGTTCTCTCCCTGCCACACACATACACAAACACGTATAAATTCTAACAGCTCATTTTCCTAAAATGCAAATTACGTTATAGCGTTATAGCCCAGAACCCAGGCGTTCTAAGAACAATCCCTCCCCCGGTGTTTACACTACCCCTAAACCCTTAGCACTTCACGGTACACGCATAAAGGCTTAGTTGACAAACGATAAATTTATCATAAAAAGGGAAAACTTCAACAAGGGTGGGGAGGGTCAACACGCATATATTCCGATCGTGTGGAGGCGGTTAGGGGTGAATTTAATTTCACCTAACAAAAACAGCGGCTCCAATTACGAAGTCGCTTAAATGTGTTTGTTTTCAAACTTTTTCTTTCTCATTATTTGTAGGTTATATAAAATCATTTCCGATGGCACAAAAATATTTCTTGCAAGTTTTTAGTGGTCTATTTTTTTATATTATACAAATTCCTTTTTTGTTGACTACAATACCTGTACTTATTAGTAAATAAACATTTTGAATCAACAATTGTGACTATATTGGAGGAAAAGAAAATATGTTCGTGTTTCTTGATGTGTTACAAGCATTCGATAAGGTGTGGTATGAGGGGTACAACTTCAAATACAACTTCAAAAAGACCTTCCAATTCAATTATGTATGATTTTTACATCAAATCTGACAAGACAGACTCTTTAGGGTAAAACATGGTGATGAATACCCAGAACTTAAGGAAATCTCTGCAGGAGTACCTCAGGGTAGCGTCGTTGGACCTAACCTGAACTTCTCTTTATAAGGGACATACCTTAAGGACAAAATACAACAATAGCTATTTTTGCCGATGATACTTCTATTAAGACTTTAGCGGACACGGTAGAAGAGGCTACTGAGAAACTTCAAGATGTCCTTGACAAGGTTCAATGCTTGGACAAAAAAGTGGCGCATAGAATTACATGAATCTAAATCAACTCATTTAAACTTTATTTAACAAAAGAACAGTTAATGCAGTGCCTGTGTTTCTTAACTGTAAAATAATTCCTTGTAGGAAGGAAGTGAAATACCTTGGCATGGCATTGGATGCTAGGTTAAACTGGAAGGCACACATTAAAAAGAAGAAAGAAGAACTTGATATTAGGTATGGGAAAATGTACTGGCTCCTCGGTAGAAGATCAGAATGTAGGAGACACAATAAACTGCTCTTGTATTAACAAATACTAAGACCGGTGTGGACATACGGTTTGCAGTTATGGCGTTGCACCAAAGTGTCCAACATTAAAATTATACAAAAGTTCAAGAACAATTATTGCGGACAGCTATCGGCGCACCGTGGTGCATCAGGAACGACAATATTCACTTCGAATAGAAACTGTTGAAGTGATAATTTTTTTTTTAACGTCCGACTATTGTGCACACTTGGGTTAATGCAGACGATGGGATGATTTATAACGTATGAAAATGCCAAGCAATGGCCGGGAATCGAACCCGGGTCCTCAGGGTGAAAGCCTAGTACGCTACCAACTAGGCCACCGAGGCGGCCGAAGAAGTGATAAGGTCTACTTCAGCTAGACACAAGAAGAGACTTCTAAACCACGTCAACGCAGAGATACAGGAACTTAATAGCAGTGGCATTGTGAGGAGGCTTAAAAGAAAGAAGCCGTTGGACTTATTATAGAGATAAAGTTATTCAGAGGAATATATTTTTTTCTTAATGTTATTATATTTCAATAAATACTACTAGATAAATTTATTCTTAGTTGTAGTTGCAAGAAAAAAATTGATAAAATTCCATACACCAATTTTTAATAAACAAAATCAAGGTTTGCAGCTATAAAAAAACGTAATATAATTGTTTTTTTAAATAGCTTTTTCATAATACGTTTCAAGAATCTTCAAAAAAATTCGCATTGTTCTAAAATAGCACGACGGTAAGTAAATAATTGTTTTGGAGGACTGACGATGAATATAACAGTAATGTCCTGAACCACGTTGTTCCCTGACCAAGGCACCAGGGGCCTTATACAGATTATTATCGATTAGCTAAATATCATTAAAAACTAATCACTTTGTTTTGCGATTTAAGCAACTCAAACAAATCGAATATTTTAATAATTTCGAACTTTTTTCATTAAATTATAAACTTTCGTATAAACTTGAAACAAAATCCGTAAAAGATATTTTCGGAGGTTAGGCCCACTTTTTCGAGATTTTGTCTACTTCTTTAAAAAACCAATATCTACGAACATTCAAATTTAATAATTTCAGTGAAAATTTGATACCTTATTTCAAACTAATGAAATAATGCCAGCCAGCTTGAAAAAACATTTTAAAAGTGCCATATATTTATATATATATATATATATATATATATATATATATATATATATATATATATATACACACACACACACACACACACACCTGCGTTTGTGAACTGCAAATGCACTGTAAATTTCGAAGGTCGTGGGTTCGAGATGCAGTTACTACCGTTAAGCTTTGAACTTACATTTAACGTCAATCCTTCGTCCTCTAACTGGCATAAAGTATTGACGTTAAACTAAACACAAGAATAATTTCGTATAAATTAGATACTCCAAAGTGATATAAAATTCTGATTTGAAATCTGGTCCAATGTGTAAACAGTAACGCTATAAACACGAAACGGTACAAAACACCCTACTCTACGCCTCCGTATTAAATATCAGCTTATTAACTTCGCCGCTAGATAGAGTTCAGCTCAATTAGCTCACCAAATTGGATCCATTAATTGCAGCCATAACGGATCGACTGCCACGTGCGAATCTATACTGGCAATAAAAATGCAGTCTCTGTACTGACGTTTTGTGCATTTATCTTTCTACTGATTATGTAACGAATCTCTAGCGTATAAACGTTAAGTTATCAAACTTAGATAGTTCCAGCGAAATCACAGCGGTTGAAACTAACAGCTGTTACAGTTTGGTTTTTCTCTTAAACTTGAAAAGTAAAACTTTAGTAAAAGATCTGTAATAAATAAAACTGTAATTTAAAGAAAAAGTAAAAATGTGATAACTGCGCACGCAGATGTCTCGCTGACGTAAGGAAACAAAACTGACCAACATTAAATAATATTAAATAAAAACATTTCTATTAAAATGAATCAAACTTGATACTATGATTTTAACATAGTAATCAGGAGTTCAAATACAAAAACACAACTTATGAATTGCATTATACATTTTCTAATTCAATTGAATTTACAAACCCTGAAAGCTGATATGTATATTTTTATATTTTCTACAAAATACGGAAATTATAAAATACTAACTATTACCCGTCGTGGCTTCGCCCGCAATTATAACATATAGGTAATAAAATTTGTAGTCAATTTTAAAATCAGAATACGTTTATTTCAATT